>ML822641.1:55168-71495 GCA_009831015.1 Picea engelmannii | reverse complement strand
AAGGTAGCACTACCTGAGAGAGTTGTAGGAATCCAAGTAACCGATGATGAGGGGGTCGTGGGGACTCCACTAACCATAGAGGAGGTCGGATTCAAATGGATTCATGGAACACTCATACTTGAATTAGTACTCATATTTGAAACAATACTCACGATGGGATGGTCGTGAGTCTGAGAAATAAAGATGTACGTACCACATTTATTAATTCTACGCCTTTTAGGAGGTGGTTTCGATATCATACCAAACTATGGTAATTGATTCAAGATCCAACGAGACCGGCAGGTAGGTTGGTCTCACTCCACGATGACTAAAAACTTGTGATGAAATACAAAATCCTAAGGCCATCTAATATACAAATAACACACTCCTAAAACCAACTAGGGGCCAATGCATGAAAACAGGATAGGATGGATGAGAGGGACCTCCTGAACTAAAGAAGGTATGCCTCTCCTAGGAGGGTATGAGACTCCCAAATAATAGAGTGGAGGTAACATAATTAGTTATAAGAACCCTGATGGGATTCAAAGTACAATCAGTCAGATCCCTCTAGAGAGAAAATTCTCCATAAATGTTGTGTGTTGTCCCATCCCAATCCGACTCAGGGTACTTGCAGAATAACGCTTGCAAGAAACCTCTGTTGATGCCTAGGTCAGGAAACTAAGGTCACCATGGTATAACCAATACTCAGGTGAGAAGTTGCAATTCCAGTCCATCGTATGGGAAGGGTAGCTAATCCCGAAGCTCAAGAAGCACTAAGGTACCCCGAGAACCCCCATATACTAATATAAACCCATAAATATCTCCGATTCTAGGAAGGTATTGGAGGGATATCTTTGCAACCTACTTCACGTGACCTCATTCTTAATTCCAGTGTTAGCGGAGCCTCCTAAGGACAACAATTATACAATGGGTTTCACTACTGCTTGGACAGACACATATGTTGAATTTTGTAGCCTTGGAGAATTTTACTCACAAAATCCTATTCCAAGGCCCTAAACCCTAAACTTGTTTGTGTACCCTGAAAAATAAAATCGTTTCTAGTCAATTTTAATTATTGAGCATTAATTTTAGTGGCTTCTGCTTGCTCAATAGGTGCAGCCATGAAACTAATGGTGTTATGAATCAACATATAAAATAAGCACATGTAAAAACACAAAATAAATGGTATGCTTCTAAATGTTGTGCACAAGATGCAATCTCTTTAAATTTCAATGGAAATTGAATATTTCCTAAAATGCCAAGAATAATGCAATCTAGACAAAAGTGCAAATGCTTCAAGTGAAATGCAAAAACCAATTTTTTTTTGTATTTTCAATATAAGGGAATGAAAATGCAAAGAATGAATAAACAACCTCTCATACAGACCCTATTGCAAGCATAGGAATATAAGCTAGGCAGGACACTAAGAATCTACTACTCAGACCAAAATGCAAGAACTAAAAATGAGAAAAATGACATGAAACAAGATTGCCAAAAATTCAACAATCACACAACTTCCTATCACTCTACAAGCACTCAATAGATAGGATGGAGACACAAGAAGACTCAACAACACTCAGAACTCACCCAACAAACACCATACTGAGCCAAAATAGCTTAGAAAAATACGTACGCAACTGTTGAGGGAAAAAAAGTGTATGTACGCACCCTAAACACAGGCAGAACGCGTATGTACATGATTGTTAAGGGAAAACGTGTGTACTCCAAGAAATACACTGACTAGGTAAGGACTCGTCCATACAACTTATATATAAATAAATGTAGAGGTTGTTAAGCAACAAGCGACACATAAACTCAAGAAAACAAAGAGAAATAAAAGAGAAAAATCACCAAACAACCCCAATAGGGAGAATTCCCTAGCAGATTCGCCAATTTTGTTATGAGGAATAACTCTCTATGGTTTGGGGTAGGACCACAACTGACAAAACGACACCCAAAAATCAACTCTAATCTCAAGCATGTTATACAAATGGAAATACCAAAAAAAGAAAGGCTAGAAGCCTACCTCTTCCGAATGTTCATAGGATACCATCGTTGAGATCATGATCCAATACTTAATACCTACAACTTGTACTCAACATCCAAGATACACAAGCATATGGAAAATATATGAAATGTTAGCATATAAACTAGCATAGTCTATCAACATGTATATCAAATTTACCGATGGAAAATAATAAAAACATTTTCAACATATAATTGGATGAGAAAAGAGTATTTCTATTAATATAATCAACAAAAGTACATAGGTGAAAACCTTCTATATCGACACTCATTGGAACCAAGAAACAAATTCCCTCCACTAGGGCCTTCACCACTTCAATCCTCCACAAGGCAAGCTCAAAAGTGTTAGGATTAATTGAGTTCCTCCTTCAAAAAATAGGGAGAGCTTGGGGGTTGAACATAAGGGAGGTTGAAACTTAAAGGACAAAGGGATGCAGACTCAATATGAGGAGAAATTTCTCCAGAGTGTATTTTCTCTCAACTTTTTTCCCTCCTTAAAGGATTGTATTCCTCCAAAGGGAATTAAAGGGTCGAATCAAAGTGTTTCCATCATATGAAAGGCCAAGGGTTATGGATCCCATGAATTGGCATGGAAAACAAAAAATATTTTTAATTTTGAGCACAAAACACGATGTACATGGTCTGCAATGGAGTAAATTGCATGTATGTAAGTTGTATAACTGTAGCTCATGTATATGTACAAAATTTTGAATTTTTTACTTTTTACTGAGAAAAATGGGGAAATTGAGTCTACAAAGGGAAAGGGAAGGCCACCAAAGCATGATGCATAGACCGTGGAAACATTTCTATAACAATTTTTCCCCTGGAGAGGGTCGAACCATATAACAACCAGAATAATTCAATTCAACGGTCTATTGAAGATGACATGAAGTGACAACAAGGCTGTAAGGAAGGATCGAGTCACTTATGGAGATTGTTAATCCCATGTTTATTTGATTATTTCTATTGTAGAGGCTAGGGTTAGTCTAGTAAACTCTTATTGCAAGGACTGATGCTAAAAAACAATAATTGGTTGGTTATTATACTCATGTGACGTGACAACAACCATTAGGGGGTTTTACTATTGGATTTAATGAAAGAATGGTTATTTCATATTGTTTATTGATGGAAACTTATGCTACAGAACTGTTAAGACAATGTTGATTTTGATTATATGTTGGTTACTCATAATTGCACCATGTTTATGGTTAAGGGACTATTGGTACTATTAAAATTTCTTGTTTGCAAGTTGACTTAAATTATTATTTTTATCCTAGAAAACCCTATGTATTTTACAGAACACTGTAAGGGACTGATCATGTAAAGGCTTCATGTCCCTGATAGGAATCCTAAGTCTTGCATGTATAATGGTTTCATGTATGTTAAATTTCACAGGTCCAGTAGGGGTAAGAAGTAATATTGGTCTATGGCCATACATTGCTTGAGAAGATAGTTCTTGTTTGATGCAACTTATAAGGTATGATTTCCCCATGCTTACAGTTCCTTGGATGATCATATTAAATGATTTTTTTGGTTCTCTTTCTTGTAAGTATTGTATGATAATGTCGAATGCATGTTGTTTATTTGTAGATAATGTATTCATAGAAGGAATTAGGGGATTGAGTTCTTATATGACTTCCCCATTCCTTTGGGTGTAGTTAATGAATTTTGGTGTAGTGTCCAATTTATCCTTTGATAGTTCAAGCTGATCCCATGGGTGGGAAGTGTCAATCCCTTAGAGTCCCAGCATATCAAGAGAAGTGAATTTGATATTCTTAGCAAGGGTGAATATTGATAAAGCATTCCATTCATTCATCTCCATGTTTGTTTGTATGTTAATATGGCTATCCTCATCTTCATATGTGTTTTCAATGGGAGTGGGAACAAGGATGTGATCAACATGCTATCCATGGTAGTCATTTGTTATACTCTCCCAATTAGCTAAAATGTCTTATTTTGAAAGAAACATGTCTTTCGAGAAGGAAAAAAAGGATTTTTATAGAAGTAGCTCACTCCAACAAAACTCAACAAAGGTATTGGAATATTTTATTGGTAATGTAGTAAAAAGTTTCCATACATGGACAATTGTGGGGATGTGTCTTTTTTTCCAGTTTTCATTTTTTCATGTTTGGTTATATGTTCACTATTTTGTGAGGTCAATAAGATATATAGGTTCTAAAAAAGTAGGACAGATCAGATATGCATCAATGAAAATGGAGCCAGACAAGAAGTTAGACAAATCGTGAGAGACTCGGTGAAATCTCTAACGACCAACATTCAACTTGGCGAAGGTGCGACTACATGTGAGAATGGGTAATTTTTTTATCATATTGAAAGTTTCTTGGGAACTTATGTCCCAGTAAATGATTGCTTCTAAGTGAAAATAATGATAGGAATTTGAGGCAGGGTTGTCTAGATGTGATTTTGATGCAATTCCGATCAACATATGGTGGTAAGTCTCTGATCTCCCCTTTTCTTTGGAATCATATTTGGCAATGAATTTCAAAACTACATGACGAGAGAGGACTAGTTGACAATCTACATTTTCTCACAATGTTTGAAGTATGGTAGGATTATGGATGTTTAGGCACTCATCATTGCATTTTGAGTGATATATCTTTTGGCCCATTTCATCAATGTAGAGTGATGACTTTGTTTGTACCTTCCAAGGGAATTTATATCTGCATTCAAGGGTAAACCCTTTTCTACGGAGACATGTTTTCTCAGTGCACTTTGTATTTCTGTGTATGTATTTGTATGTATGTATGCAAATGATGGTGAAGCATTTGATCAATAGGTCTTCCCTTGTGCATAACTGCATGCAAATCCTCCCATTTTGTGTATATTGCACTTAGAGTGAAAAGCAAGGTCGGTCATTGAAGTTGTGTTATCATTTCTGATAGCTCGATCCTTCGCACGGTCTAAATTATTTTAAGTGGAGGTTATTTTAGATCCTTTCATCATCTGTCTACAATGTATTAACCAATGTCACATGTGTATATCCACAATGAATCAAAATTTTCCTTATCGTATTAACAAGTGTCACATGTGTCAGTCCGAAATGAATCAAAACAATTTCACGTGCATCTGTTTTCAAAGTATCAACAAGTGCCAATTGCATGGGTGATGATGTGTTTTAGGTACAAAGAGGCAGTGGAGGAGGCCATTGGGGCATAGTGATCGAGGTGGCGAAGAAGGCAACATCGTCACCTTGACTTCAACCTACAAGGGAAGGAAGAGGCTTTGCATGCTCCATCAAGCCCTACTCACCACACATACTATGCACACAATCCATTGAGTCCCATGGAAGAAAAGATCTAATTTAAACATAGAAAAGACTAATTCATCTCTATCATGCCTGCAAGGCCATTTCGTTACCTTTACTGGTAGACACAGAATACACATTTGTTCATCCTACCATTGATTAATTTATTTACAGATAATTTTTCAAATATAATGGATGTTGCTAGCATCTAGTGTATGGGACTATATAAGCTTACTTGAAAGATCGTTTTCCTTGTTCGATTGAGGCATTTGAAGTAGCTAAGAAGCAAGGCATTCCAATGGCTGTGAAAAAACTAGCCATCAACTCCATTGGCATCATCGATGGATGTACAAGTTTCGGGTCCACGTCATGGCTGTCATTTTTTTTTCATGTTTAAGTTGAAGGTGCAATCGATTTCAAATCATGCAAATATAATCAAATTTCTCTCCAGTAAGCCAAAGCTCTCCTTTCTTTTTCTTGCACAAAATCATCTTCCTCTGGATTTCATGTGGCAACAATGTTTCAAGGTTTAAATTTTTATGAGTCTAGATTGGATTTTTGCAGTTGTTTTAGGAGCATCGATATACTTGACTTTTGTTCATCTTCATTTTATTTTTTTTAATATAAATCCATCCATTTCTAATAATAATAATAGTAATTTTGCAAAATATTTAATGGTCAGAGTAATTATTATTTAAATTTAGTATGTACACATTATGTTTTTTAATATGTACTCACTTACACAAATAGTTCTTTTATAGATTCCATACATAAATTTTGCATAAATATTTATCTTAAATATTGTGCTCAATTTATGATATTGCAAAAATTTTGCATAAATATTTATCTTAAATATTGTGCTCAATTTGGTCATTTTTTTGTTTTCTCTCTAAATTCATCATTAGAAAATATTCACCTTTTAAAAAAATAGATCATTCAAATAATCACAATGTATCATAATAATGTGTGAAATTTAGAAAATGTAAAATTGGCAAGTGAATAAATGTTGCATGATATCCATTAATCACAAATACACATCTTATGAGTTTTACTTGTATGAATGCGAACTTGTTGTTTGAGGATAAATTGATGGAATTACCACATTCACGTGTAGAATCCCATTATTGAGAAGTCGTAGTAAGTGATACCAAACTTAGTATGACAATCCATACATATTTGTATCAAATTTTAAAACATCTATTGTTTAGATTTTTTTTATGTACGAACATTTTATTTAAATCTAGTACTTCAATTGAAAACCATAATTTATGAAATTTAAAATTTGTTGTTCAATGTTTAAAGTTTATGAATTAAATTTCAAACCTGCCATTTAGACGATTGGATAATCAATCTTTAAAATTTATAAATAATATAATTTGATCATTTCTTCTACAAAATTATTAATAATAAACAATCAATTTAAATGTAAAATTCTAACACTCTTAGAGTTGAGTTGTTCTTACTGTTCCTCTCATATAATAATTATATTATATTGTCCAACACATTTCCAATGCCTTCTTCCATGCTCAATTATGATACTTTAGCAAAAAGTTATGGTTATTTGAAAATTGTTCATTAATTTTTCTGTTTACCAAGAAAATTGATCTCGACAATCAATTTTTCAAAAAATCAGAAGAAATAATTATGTTATATTATTGAAGTAGAATGATTCATATTCTATTTCATGAAATTGATGAGACAACTAGCCTGACAAAGTTATGTTGGCTGCACATTTTGTAGAGTTAACAACAACTAGATCAGATAAAGATCAACACAAAGTGTAGAGGAATGGAAGATGCCTAGGGGGATTACAGCCAGGAAGATGAGATCAGAGGGATGGATGTCCATATGAGCATTGAAGGAACAAACTCCAATGGACATGGAGAAGGAAGGGATGCAAACATGAATATGGTAGAGACCATTAAAAATATGCAAAAGGATGTCCAAATCCATAAAGCTGACAATAAAAGGCTTATGAGAGCTAAGGAGCAACAGGAGGACTTAAACATGAAGTTGATGCAGATATTGAACTGAATAGAAAAAAAATTTGATAAGGAGAGTGGCTCAAGAAAATTAGGAAGTCACAGGTCCCTTGATGAAAAAAGAAGAACAATAAGTGTTAATAGACATCACCATCACTCCTCAAGGAATTCCAATAAGAGAGCACACAACAACTCAAGTCCATCCTCTGTCAAGAAGCATAAGAGGTCTAGGGATGATGAGCTATGAGGAGAAATGAACAAAATCAAACCTTCTACATTTGATGGTGAGCACAAGAAGGATGAAGATGCAGAGACATGGTTGTTGGGCATGAGAAAATATTTTCAATTTCATAATTATTCTTCTCATGCAAAAGGAATAATTTCCATTTATGAACTCAAGGGAAAGGAATCCATGTGGTGGGATCAACTTGTGCAGGTACATCACATTAAAGATAAAAGTGTTACTTGGAGGGATTTCAATAAGTATTTTGAAAAGAAATGTTTGATTAAGAGATACTATGACAAGAAAATGAAAGAGTTCTTTGAACTCAAGTTTGGGAGTATAACCATAGATGAATATGAAAGAAGGTTTTTAGAACTGTTGAAGTATGTTTCTTTCATCAAGGATGAGACAGTTAAGATTTAAAGGTATTTGAGTGGATTTCCATCATTCATCTGTGACAAAATACAGTATGATGATCCCAAGACATTCGAGGAGGCCATAAGGTGAGCTAAATGCCTATATGATCAACAAAAATCAAGGCCAACTTTCCAAAAATATTGGGAAGACAAAAATAAATTCAAGATGGATTAGAGGAAGAAGGGGACTAAGACAGTATTCTTTAGAAATAATCCTCAGGGACAACCAACTTCTAGAGAAACCTGAACGATTGAGATAGGGAGTCAAAGGCTAAGGCAACCACCTATTCAATGTTGGGGTTGTAAAGGAGATCATATGTTTAGATATTGTCCTCACAGAGGTGAAAAAGTGAGGACTCTTCACAATGTACAATAAGATGAAACAGTGGAGGACATGGGCATAAATGTACCAAGGATCTATGCATCCCTAGAAAACAAACAAGAAGAGTATCAACCACATATGATTGAAGTGGGAGGTATGATCAACAACCAAACCATTGCTATTTTAATTAATTCAAGAGCTAACCATAGTTATATAGATCCTAATATGGTAGAAAGTTTTCATTTGCCAAGAAGAAAGCATGAAAAATATTGGCTGGTGTAACTGGCTATCGGAGCCAAAAGAAAAGTTAATGAGATGGTTAAGTCATGTCTTATGGACATGAATGGATTGAACACTAGGGAAGATTTGAACATATTTCCTTTAGGTTCCTATGACTGTCTAATAGGGATGGATTGTTTGGACCAACATCATGCTATCCTAGACTGTCATAACAAGGAATTTACTTACTTGGATGAGGAAGGAAACCTAAGGACAATGTAGGGAATTCCCAGGGCAGTAACCATCAGAGAAATTCCAGCATTGCAGCTGAAGAAATGTTACAGAAAAGGGTGTCAAATATTTGCATCACATATGGAAGAGACACCTAAGGAAAAGGTGTCAAATATTGAATATTATGCAGTCCTAAAAGATTTTGAAGATGTGTTTAAGGAAATACCAAGATTACCCCCTAAAAGAGACATTGATTTCTCCATAAATTTGATGCCCGAAGAAGCTCCAGTATCCAAGACTCCCTATAGGATGAGTACACCAGAATTGAAGGAGTTGAAAATGAAACTTGAAGAGCTCCTGAATAAGGGGTATATACGCCCAAGTGTGTCACCTTGGGGTGCCCTAATTTTATTTGTGAAGAAAAAGGATGGAACATTGAGACTTTGCATTGACTTTAGGAAGTTGAAAAAGGAAACTGTGAAGAATAAGTATCATTTGCCAAGGATTGATGACCTCTTTGATCAGTTGAAAGATGAAAAAATATTCTCCAAGGTTGATCTCACATCAGGTTATCATCAAGTAAAAATTAAATAAGAAGACATCATCAAGACTGATTTCAGAACAAGGTATGGTCATTATGAGTTCACAGTGGTGCCCTTTGGATGATCAAATGCACTAGTTGTCTTCATGTGTTTAATGAATGGTATTTTCAGGGAATACTTTGATAATTTTGTCATTGTATTTTTAGATGACATTCTTGTATATTCTATGCTGGAGGAAGAGCATGAAAAACACTTGAGGATGGTATTACAAGTATTAAGGGAGTATCAATTGTATGCCAAATTGAGCAAGTGCTCATTTTATCAAAAGCAAATTCATTATTTGGGGCATATCATTTTAGAGGAAGGGATAGAAGTGGATCCTGAGAAGATAGAAGCCATTAGAGGATGGTCAACACCAAAGAATGTGATAGAGGTCAGATCATTCATGGGCCTTGCAGGCTAGTATAGGATATTTATTGAAGGACTCTCAAAGATTGCACACCCAATCACTTCCTTGCAAAAGAAGGGTGTGAAGTTTTAGTGGACATTGAATTGTGAAAAGAGTTTCCAACACATGAAGAAATTATTAACAAGTGATCCAATACTAAGGATTGCATATCTAAATGAAGACTTCATTGTATGCACCGATGCATGTAAAAAAGGACTTGGTGGAGTCCTCAGTCAAAATGGGTTTCTTGTATGTTATGAATCAAGGAAGTTGAAGGAACATGAAAGGCACTATGCCACTCATGATTTGGAGTTGGAATCCATAGTGCATTCCTTGAGGAAGTGGAGGAACTACCTCATGGGGAAAAGGTTTGAGCTAAGGATAGACCATAATGGTCTGAAATATTTATTTGATTAACCAAATCTAAATGCTAGGCAAAGCAGATGGTTAGAATTTCTCAGTGAATATGAATTTGATATACAACATATCAAGGGGAAAGAGAACAAAGTGGTTGATGCACTCAACAGAAGAGTGCATGAGTTGCATGCTACAACCATTAGCGTGTACCAATCAGATTTGAAAGACAAAATTTTGGAGGCTGCAAAATCAGATTTGCAATATAAGAAATTATTGTCAAAATTACAACAAGGTATTTTGTAGCAGAAAATTGAAGACTATAAGCTAGAAAATGATGAAATTCTCATGTACATGGGCATAATTTATGTACCAAATTCCCATGAATTGAAATATCTGATATTGAGAGAAATGCATAATGTACCTTATGTTGGGCAGCTAGGTTATTAGAAAACTATTGCAGTTGTCAAGAGCCAATATTATTGGCCAGGCATGAAGAAAGCAGTTGTTGATTTTATTGTCAAATGTTTGGAATGTCAAAAGGTAAAGGATGAACATAGACACCCAGCTGTTTTGTTACAACCATTACCCATTCCTGAGTGGAAATGGGAAGTTGTAACAATGGATTTCATCACTAAACTGCCCAGAACAAACAAACAACATGATTCTATCATGGTAGTGGTCGATAAGCTTACTAAAACTGCCCATTTGTTTCCAATAAAGCTCACTCACAAGGCAACCAACATTGCTGATATTTATATGAGAGAAATTGTTTGATTACATGGTATACCCAAGACAATTGTGTCTGACAGAGATCCAAAATTTACATCAAATTTTTGGAAAGAATTATTTAAGGGATTTGGAAAAAAATTGAATTTTAGCACAAATTATCATCCAGAATTAATGATCGCCTTTATGAGATCTTCTTTCAAAGGTGCTGAACTTAACTACCCAGCGGTCAATCGGCAAGCCTACGCTGTCTTCAAGGCAGTTAAGCATTTCCGGTCATATCTTTTGAAGTCAAGGACGAAGGTCATTGTTCCCTACCTTGTCGTTAGGAACTTGCTAGTGCAAAAAGAGTTAGGAGAGAAAAGAGCCAACTGGGTCACCTCCTTGCAGGAGTATGACTTAGAGATCACCCCAACACAGATCGTGAGAGGCCAAGGGTTGTGTAAGTTGGTAGTTGATTCAGAAACCAAACAGCAAGAAGATAGTGATACGTCAGACTTAGAACAACATGATCAGAATTTGATTTGTTGCACACAAAACCTCGTAAGTCCTTGGTACGACGATATTAGATTTTGTCTTGAACATGGATCAGCACCCCGTCACCTTGACCCTGCCAAGAGAAGAGCTTTGAGACTAAAGTCCGCCTCCTTTCATCTAGTTAACGGTATATTGTTTTGCTAGAATTTTGACGGCGTACTGATGCGTTGTCTTGAAAAGGACGAAGCAGAAAGAGTCTTGCTTGAGTTGCATGCAAGAGAAGCTGGTGGTCACTTCAGTGGTGATACCACTGCTCATAAGGTTTTGAGAGCCGGTTATTACTGGCCAACGCTTTTTAGAGACACCCATGCCTTGTTCCGTAAATGTATCATTTGTCAGAAAGCATCAGGGCGATTGCAGAAACTAGCCTTTCCCTTGCAACCCGTCACAGTCAATTCTCCTTTCCAGCAATGGGGCCTCGATATCATTGGTCCTATTAACCCTCCATCCTCACAACAACACAAGTATATTGTGACAACCACTAATTACTTTACTCGATGGTCTGAAGTCGTTGCGCTAAGAACTGTTAACACGAGTCAGGTGATCGCTTTTCTAAATTCGAATATCATCACTCATTTTGGTATCCCTGATTGTCTAGTCTTTGATAACGCTTCATACTTTTCTTCTCTTCATATGAGTGAGTTCACCTTAGAGAAAGGAATAAAGCTTAAGTATTCTGCTAGTTGCTACCCCCAAGGTAATGGCTTAGCAGAATCAACAAACAAAAACTTGATCAAAATTATCAAGAGAACTATGGCTGAAAATCACAAGAATTGGCACAACGCACTACTGAATGCACTGTGGGCTGATAGGGTAACACCCAAAGATGCTATAGGTAACTCCCCCTTTTTTCTTGTTTATGGTAGAGAAGCCATTCTGCCACCTCACATTCTTCTTCCTTCACTCGAATTATCACAAAAAGTTCAAGAAGAAGATTGTCCCCCTTTAGAAAGCCGTATTAACGCTTTGATGAAGTTAGAAGAAGTAAGAACCCAAGCTAGGTGTAAGTTAGACCAACATCAACAACTGATTAAAAGCTGGTTCGATTCTAGTTCTACTTCTGATAGGAATTTTGAAGTAGGCGATCTCGTCTTAAAGTGGGACAAACCACACGAAGGAAAGGGTGAGCATACTAAGTTTCAAAATTTGTGGCTTGGGCCATTTCTGATTGCTGAAAAGTTGGGCCCTAGTTCCTTTCGATTGCAGAATCTTGAAGGGCAGATTGACATCTACTCGGTGAATGGTCAAGCCCTGAAAAGATACTTTGCTTGATTTTTTCCCTTGTATATTATGTAAATATTTCTTTTGTTTGCATTCTTTTTCGTTTGTTTCTTGTTTGATTTTGATTTAAGTGATTAGTTTTCTGTGTTTTTGAAACGCATGCATGCCTATGTACTGAGCAATTCAGATTCAAGACCATGGGAAAATATCTTCGTTGAAATAACTTCTGAAAGATTGTACGAACATCAGTGATATATATTTCTGAAGTTGATATTCATGGTTGAAAATTTGGTTGTTTGAAAGAAGTTTTTTAATTTCAATCTCTGAGTGAAGTTTGTCATGATCATCTTTAATTTTTTTACGCTGTCCCTTTTCCGTAGAGGAATGACTCAAAAGGATGTCCCCCTGTCATAGTGAGTTGTTTTAGAAATAAGACATTTCTAGAGCTGGATAAAGGACTGTGTTAAAAAACAAATCTGATGAGGTCTGAAAAATATGTTAAAATATCAAGATTTTTCAGCGTCACCCCGCTCAGCTATACTCAAAAGAAAAACAAAATAAAAAATGTCAATATGAGCTGTGGGAAGTGTTTGTAAACCCGTCGAGATACTGAACAGGTCCGCTGGCAGCGGGTAAATGCAAGCATGGCGCCAAGACAACTTCGCCGGGGTACTGAACAGGCCTGCTGGCAGCGAAGCAATGTCGGGTAAACAAAAATCTGTAAAAGTTATAAGAAACCTCTTAAAAAGTCCTTTACTCTGATCTAGAACTCCTTGACAGGATACAGATGTCCGAGTGGGTTAAATGGCAACCCTGTCGAGGCTATGGATGCCTGCTGGCAGCAGTGGCCATGCCAACAGTATTGAAGATTTATCATCAATATCATGACTTGTTGATCTTGAGACTATTATTATTTTTCATCTTTTAAAACACTGTTGGAAAAGATGGTAAATAATGATGTTTGTACAATTTCTTGGTGATCATTTCTGAGTTGAATTTTTTTCTGCTGTCCTAATCTGAATTTGTTTCTTTCAACAGAGATAACTGCTTCTCTGAGTGTGTCGCCATTGTTGGCAGCCAATCCAATTTTTTCAATTGCCCTAAAAGCTGCCTACACCTATGTCTCTTAAACTTCAAATTACTGTCGCATTTTGCAAAGAGACGATATTTTCATTCTATGCGATGTTTGCAATTTCGTTTCAAATTAGTTTTCACGACTGAAAGCGTGAAAACTCCTCCATTGTTATTTAAACTGTCGTGGCCTGCTCATTAATGTTCTGAAAAGGCACTTACCTTTGGTTGATTATATGGCTGAGGACATTTTTCAAACTGTGACATTCTTGTTTTAATTGTGCAACTTGGATTTTATTTGATTGATAAGGTATTGAGCATGATAAGTTATCGGTGATTTCATAAGGGTCATGGTTGATCCTGTTTTATATATTGTGATCCTTAACCTCTAAGCTTATCGATTTCCTAAAGTCATTGGTTACAATGTTATATGACTTTGATTATATATTGTGCAACAAGCGCATGGTAACGTATGAGTTTGATTTCATATTGAATGGTAACGTTTGATAATACTATGGCACATTGATATATGGTTTTGAGTTTATATTGATTAATGGCACGTATTAACTTTGGTTTGATTCCATATTGAATATTCGTAGTTTCAAACAATACAATGGTGCCTTGGTATCACTATCCACCGTTTGAATTCTTATGTTAGCCGATTAATGTGGTTTGAGTGGTGTCATAATTGATTAAACAGTGTTGTATTGAGCCATTTAATGTTCTGCATGGCGGTGAATTAACCCACCACCTTCGCACGCGCCTATTGATTTGCCTCCTCTTTGAGCGTTTGCGGTTGTTAGCCATATCGATTATGCTCCTGTGAGTTTAATTTGAACCCTACTATGATGCCCGCGCCATGGCTCCAGTCGTAAGGGCTGAACCCAATGGCTGCCAGGCCCTGTTAATGTTCGATGATGCATATAGCGCCATGGAGGAATTCGGATGGCTCCCTTTCATCTGAAAGTTTGATGGTTTTAGCCCTGGTGTGGCTCGGCAATTTGCGTTAACATTCGATGGCTGCCGCGCCAAGGTTGGGGATGTGCAGTTGGAAATCAACGAACAGTTCCTTAGCCTAGCTACCGGTCTACCTGTTGTCGGACAGAGATGGTCAAAGAACTATAAAGTAGAGGATGTCCCGTGGACATTAGTTTTTCAGTCACGAAGAGTGAGCTCTTGTGACAAGGGTCTTCCTGCAAATATGCTAAAGCAAAGATGGCACGACTTGTTGATGATAACTAAACAATTCGTCACCTGCGAGGGCAGGTATGGCTTCATTTTCTTGTATCACCTTCATCTTCTTATGGTTTTCATGGGCTATGAACTTAACATGCCTCACTACTTGCATAGGAGTTTGTTTAAAATGTCCAAAAGGTATAAACAAAGCCAGGCCGATACCATCCTCTTCCATTTTGGGTTAATCAAAATGCTTATGGTTTATGAGTTAGGGTTACGACGTGACTGTTGGAGTGTTTTTCTCAATCGTAATGGTTTTGATGAGTCAAGCCCACCACAGGTTGACAAACCTGTGGTGAGAGAGAGCAAGTTAGTACACCCTGTCCCTTACAGTGACCTACTACCCAAACCCCTACCTGAGCCATCTATTGACCTACCCAATTCTGTGACCACAGAGGTGGAAAATGTCAAACCCGTGGCTAAAAAGCCCAAGACCAAACCTATTGCCAATTCTAAAGGTAAGAAGAACGCCCGGTTAATCTCTCGCATGGCAAGAAACAAACCAAAGGCACCTGTCAACCCTGACCCTATTGTGCTCAGTGAATATTCTGACTCGGAAATTGAGCGCTTCCTAGCAAGCGAGCATCCCTATTCTGAGGGTCTGTGTGACAAACCAGCATATGATTTTGTGAAGAACCTACCTCCTTGTTTACGAGATGATCCAAATTATCCCGTCATCAAAATGCCCTGTGAAACCCCTGGTGACTCATCGAAACCCTCTCCTGCTACATCTCAGCTAGAAACTCCACCGTGTGATCAGTGTGGTGCATGGATGGAAAGGTATTACATTAATGTGCTAATACTGCAATCCAGAATTCATGATCTGGAAGACCAAGTTGCAAAGCTCACCAGTCAAAAGGAAAAGATGCCATCCACTGATAAGAAGCAACGAACGACTGGTTCGATTTTGTTCAAAAACGTGGAGTCTAATACAACGATTGTAAATTCAAAGATGGCATAGTCTGAACAGTCATACTGGTATGATTATCACTTGTTTATATGATGAAATCACAACTCTGTGTATAGCTTCAATTTGAAATTGTTTAATAAGCATGCATTATTGTATATAAGTTTGTTTTGATTAATCAAATTCCCGAATTAGCTTTGATTGGGTTTGGTTTTGGATCGATCAATCATACGATAGATTCGATTGTTTTAATTTAGTTTCAATTGAATACTCTGTCTAAACACAGGCTGTTTCTGTTATTTAAATTTCAAACACAGTGAATGTTTCATTCAAATTGGTGATGTTCTAGATGATATAGTTGGCAATTACAGTTAACTGTTGTGATTTTTATGAACAATTCGAATACCATCCCGCCAAGATGTAAACGATTTGTGAATAGATGTAAGTTATAACTGTTGTATCCAATTATTCGATTCACATGATATGGTTTGACCGTGTTCTCAGCTCGGTTTATATTGCAACAAATATATTGTTTCAATTTGATTTGTTGGATGTAAATGATCATGCCCAGGATTACGATGTGTTTCTATTTTTGGCTCAGTCACAATTCGATTTGATTG
>ML822641.1:43395-54368 GCA_009831015.1 Picea engelmannii | reverse complement strand
TTTATTAAGTAGTTTAATTTAGATATAATTTTAATTAGATTTATATTAGATTGTTTAATTTCAGTAAAATATATTAGATTGTTTAATTTCAGTAGTTTATTTCTTTCTCATAAAATATAAAAATCAAAAAGAGATTCTCGGCTGTCTTAGGGCAGTAATTAATTGAGTTTTGCAGGTTTTAATTAAATCTGTAGGTTGTTCATAGTGTATATTTGTGAATAAGTAATGTTACAGCTGATAATTAGATAGTTGATTTGAGTTATTATGATAGTAATTAGTAGTTAGTAGATAGAATAGTTAGAATAGTTTATATTTGGTATATTAGTTCATTTTCTTTGTTTTATTAGTTTCTAGTTTCTTTTATTTTAGTTAGTTTCTTGTATTCAGTTATAGTTTAGTTTGTTTTAGATTACTTAGCTCAAATCATTTCTCTCTTTGGTTTTCATAGAAGACCTTAGAGCGGTCAACGGAGCTGGTAAACTCGTCAGGGTGGTCCATTCCAAATGGCTTGGGTTATTTAGACAACCCCGGACCGGTTCCACTCTCCCAGTTGACGGACGGTCAGTTTCTCCCATCAACAAATGGCACTAGAAGGAGGGCTTGAACTTAATTAATGGCACGAGGCGGTCACAAGACTTCTCCTCCACCTAATCGCACCCCTATAGTGACTAGAATCCGTTCACAAGATAGTATTCCCCCTCAAACATCAACTACTTCAACCGAAGATCCGCAGATCATAGTTGAGCCAGGAACCCCTAATCCTACAGGTGGTGATATCCAAGAGATCGTTCGTCAATCTCTTATCAAAACCCATAGTTGCTTAGCTAGTCTTAGGCGACCAAACCGCCCGTGGGGTCAACCTTTAGACTTCTCTGATATCAGAGAACAGTTAGGCGATATAGATCCCACTATGAATCCTACAGATCCAAACACAAATCCTGCTGCAGGAGGATATGGGATACCTCCTTCACCACCTCCCTCGTCTCCTTCCTCTTCTGGGGGAGATTCCTCTTCTGACGAAGGTAATTCACCTTCGCGTCCTTCCACACCCAATTCCCCAATGGAAAATCAGAACAACCCTGCTAGACCCTGGTTGGACCAGGATGCTGTAGCTGTACCTGGAGCCCAACATCCCTTACCTAAGCACCCGGAGAAATGGCTTCCCAAGTTTGATCCCGATTCAAAACAGATAACTGAAGATCATATCAAAAAATTTATGTTAGCCATCAGACTCCGTAATGTTGAACATGAAGATGTTGTCTGTAGGTTGTTCCCTTACACCTTTGAGGGTAATGCGTGCACTTGGTACTTCGCCCAACAACCCCATACCATAGTATCTTGGGAAAAGTTTGAATCTTGCTTTTTGGAAAAATTCGGAGATGGTAAACCTCCGGAAGTTTTAGTCATGTATCTTTCAAGCTTAAAAATGAACTGAAAAGAAAAAGTTAAAGATTTTAATAAAATATTTTTAACATTTAAAAATAGAATCCCTGCAGACTCTATGCCTGCTGAGAGCCTGGTAATAGCTTACTATACTAAAGCTCTACATCAAAGTATAGCTATTTGGGCAAAAGATCTAAAAAGGCCACGTTGTTAGAAGCCTTTGAGGAGGCTACTCAAATTGAAAAAGACATACTCAGCCTTAAGGACTCTTCTAGCAACGAAACTGAAACTGTTACTTTTTCCAAAAAGAAGATTGAAATTCTTCCCAGACCTACACAAAACAAAACACAACCTGAAAACTCTGATTTGGAAAATTTAACCAAAGTTGTACAAAACTTGTCTAATCAAGTTATAGATTTAAAAAGGTCAACTGAAGAAGCCTCTTCGAGTAAAGGACCCTACAAACCTCCTTTCTGAAAGCCTTTTCAAACCAACCAGCCTAATCCAAACCCTAAAGGCTTGAACCTAGAAAGTTTGCAATGTGCTATCCAGACAATTCTAGGAGCCCAGGATGACATGATCCCTCCTGATATTCCTTAAGAGGAAGTTGAGCAGGAAACCATTCAAGACGAAGAGTCTTCTCCAAATATTTTTGGACACCTCTCGGATAACATCTTCCAAGCCAACTTCGAGACTGTTCACCCTTACAACACTAGGAGTAAGACAGCAAATAAACCTCCTGCTGAAAACACTACAACTTCACCTCCAAAGCCATCTAAATCAGCAGAAATTAAACAGAGTAATGCTAGTCCTAAATTAGATTATGATGTTGTTGAAGATCTTAAGAAATTAAGGGCTAACATTTCTATTTATGAGTTATTGAAGTTTCCATTTTTGTTACAAAAGATGTTGCAAAATATTTCAGAAAATGTCAAGAATGGTAGTTCAAACAACAATAAGGTTGTGCAAAGCAAAGTGCCGCAGAAGACTTCCACAAAAAATAATCCTGATACTCAAGATAAAGGAAGCCTTCCTGTAACTCCTGTAAATAATGTAAATAATGATGTAAATAGTGTAAATAATTCAGATAAAGTAGTCTTAGAAACCGCGAGTAATAAAACACAAGCTACCACTTTGAATACTCGTATGAATGTACCTCCTTTTCTTTTAACTTTCGAAATCTTCAACAGAAATGTGCATAATTGTATGGTTGACTCGGGAGCATCATCCAATGTGATGCCTTGGTCAGTCTGCCAAAAGATTAACGTTGAAGTAGAACCCTCTTCTTTGAAAATCATACAACTTGATCGATCAGATGTTAAAGTTATAGATGAGCTAAAAAATGTATTGATTAGATTATCGTCTAACCCAAAGGTTCATCAAGTTATTGATATAATTGTGGTAGATATTCCAGAAGTGTATGGTCTGTTTTTGAGCAGGGACTGGTCAGAGCAGCTACAAGGTTACTTCGCAACGGACTGGTCTCACTTATGGCTTCCAGAAAATGATAAGCCCAATAATATCAGGGTGAATCGTGAGCGTTATCTCAAGTTCACGGTAACAGACTTGAATGATCCTAATGAATCGTACACACCTCCTGTTAATGCACCAGAAGTCAAAGGAATGGAAACCTACTTAGGAAATTTCATGGCTGAAGTTTCACCTATCAACAATTCACAACAACAAGCCGAGATCTTAACATGTACGCAACCAGCAGCTTCTATCAAATAGTCCCGTGAGCCTGATGGAAATCAATTTTGGTCTCTATATTTTGACGGTTCCAAGTCTAAAGAAGGAGCTGGTGCAGGCTGCATCATTATCGATCCGATAGGTAACAAGACATTATTGGCTTGTAGATTAGAGTTTGAATGTACTAACAATATTGCAGAATATGAGGCTTTATTACAAGGTCTCAGAAAAGCCTTGGATATGCACATTCAAAATCTAGTTGTATTCGGCGACTCCGAGATAGTGGTTAGGCAGGTGAGAAATTCTATACACTGTCTTTCCCCTCATCTCAAGTGTTACCAGACTGAGGTATGGAGTTTAATGAACAAATTTTATGCTTTTAATATAAATTCCATTCCTAGATCAAATAATGCTGAAGCAGATCTACTAACTAATGTTGCCTCTAAACTTCTTCCTGCAGAAGGCCTATCCCCAAACGCATTCTCCGTGGAGTTGTTGTTTCGACCATCTGTTCCGGACAATATCACAAACTGGAGAGTATTTGACAATGATCAACAGATCATTAACTTTCTGCACATATAAGAGACCTTTCAAGGATCAGTGATAGATGAACAAACGCACGACGACAATTTGCACGACTTTACGGTAATACCTAATCCGAAATCTCCTGAAGCTCTATCGAACATGGTAAATCTCATACCCAAATATGTTGTTAGACTACAAAATTTTTATGATTTTGAAGATAAATTTAAAAAGATGGTCAATTGCAAAACCAACAGTTCTTCATTGTCTTATGAAAAAATCAATTTAGGGACTAGTGAAAATCCTCAGTGTATCAACTTAGGCTTGGGATGTTCTAGACAAGAAAAAGTTTCTTTTGTTAAATTATTTAAAGAATTCAAAGACGTCTTTTCTTGGACTTACGATGATCTTAAGACGTTTGATCCTAATATTATACAACATGTCATCCCAATGAAACCCCAAACCTTACCCTTCCAACAGAAACTGAGGAAAATGCACCCTAAATGAGAACCGACCATACAAAAAGAATTGAATAAACTCCTTGGTGCTAAAACAATTTTTCCTGTTAGACACACTCAATGGGTATCCAACCTCGTCCCAGTCCGGAAGAAAAATGGGGAAATTCGACTTTGTGTCGATTTCCGAAACCTCAACAAAGCATCTGATAAAGATAATTATCCTATCCCTCCCATGGAACAGATCTTGCAACAAGTATCTGGTTTCGAGAGACTATCATTACTAGATGGTTTCTCTGGATACAACCAAGTCTTGATGTCTCCGTTAGATCAACTAAAAACTACCTTCCGTACCCCGTGGGTCACTTATGCTTATCACAAAATGCCCTTTGGATTGATTAATGTCGGCGCTACCTTTCAGAGAGCAATGGCCATTGCTTTTAGAGGCTTAATCAATCACTCCGTAGTAGTCTACTTAGATGATGTGACTGTTTATTCCAAAAACAAAGACCATCATCTAACTCACTTACGAGTTGTTCTGCTACGATGTCGTAAATATGGCATCTCCTTGAACCCCAAGAAGTCCATTTTTGCAGTAGAACAGGGTAAATTACTAGGATTCATTGTGTCTAGTGATGGAATGATTATTGATCCCGAGAGGACGCAAGTCATCGCTAAACTTCCCCCACTTTCCTCCAAAAAATCCATGCAGTCTTTCCTAGGCCAGATTAATTTCATGAGAAGGTTTGTCCCCAGTTTCTCCGAAATGGTCAGGCCTCTCCAGAACCTGATTAAGAAAGACACCCAATATCACTGGGGACCCACTGAAAAGCAAGATTTTAACTATATAAAGAAGGCTATAATTGATGCTCCATCTCTCATGAGTCCTGATTTCTCTCAAGACTTTACACTCTATACTTTTGCCTTTGATCGTTCCTATGTCGCGGTCCTAACTCAGAATAATTTACGAGCTCTGCTTTCAAAGGTGTTGAACTTAACTACCCAGCGGTCGATTGGCAAGCCTACGCTGTCTTGAAGGCAGTTAAGCATTTCCGGCCATATCTTTTGAAGTCAAGGACGAAGGTCATTGTTCCCTACCCTGCCGTTAAGAACTTGCTAGTGCAAAAAGAGTTAGGAGAGAAAAGAGCCAACTGGGTCACCTCCTTGCAGGAGTATGACTTAGAGATCACCCCAGCACAGATCTTGAGAGGCCAAGGGTTGTGTAAGTTGGTAGTTGATTCAGAAACCAAACAGCAAGAAGATAGTGATACGTCGGACTTAGAACAACACGATCATAATTTGATTTGTTGCACACAAAACCTCGTAAGTCCTTGGTACGACAATATTAGATTTTGTCTTGAACATGGATCAGCACCCCGTCACCTTGACCCTGCCAAGAGAAGAGCTTTGAGACTAAAGTCCGCCTCCTTTCATCTAGTTAACGGTATACTGTTTCGCCAGAATTTTGACAGCGTACTGATGCGTTGTCTTGAAAAGGACGAAGCATAAAGAGTCTTGCTTGAGTTGCATGCAGGAGAAGTTGGTGGTCACTTCGGTGGCGATACCACTACTCATAAGTTTTTGAGAGCCGGTTATTACTGGCCAATGCTTTTTAGAGACGCCCATGCCTTGTGCCGTAAATATATCATTTGTCAGAAAGCATCAGGGCGATTGCAGAAACCAGCCTTTCCCTTGCAACCCGTCACAGTCGATTCTCCTTTCCAGCAATGGGGCCTCGATATCATTGGTCCTATTAACCCTCCATCCTCACAATAGCACAAGTATATTGTGACAGCCACTGATTACTTTACTCGATGGTCTGAAGCCACCGCACTAAGAACTGTTAACACAAGTCAGGTGATCGCTTTTCTAAATTCGAATATCATCACTCGTTTTGGTATCCCTGATTGTCTAGTCTTTGATAACGCTTCATACTTTTCTTCTCTTGAGATGAGTGAGTTCACCTTAGAGAAAGGAATAAATCTTAAGTATTCTGCTAGTTACTACCCCCAAGGTAATGGCTTAGCAAAATCAACAAACAAAAACTTGATCAAAATTATCAAGAGAACTGTGGCTGAAAATCACAAGAATTGGCACAACGCACTACTGAATGCACTGTGGGCTGATAGGGTAACACCCAAAGCTGCTATAGGTAACTCCCCCTTTTTTCTTGTTTATGGCAGAGAAACCATTCTACCACCTCACATTCTTCTTCCTTCGCTCCAATTGTCACAAAAAGTTCAAGAAGAAGATTGTCCCCCTTTAGAAAGTCGTATTAACGCTTTGATGAAGTTAGAAGAAGTAAGAACCCAAGCTAGGCGTAAGTTAGACCAACATCAACAACTGATTAAAAGCTGGTTCGATTCTAGTTCTACTTCTGATAGGAATTTTGAGGTAGGCGATCTCGTCTTAAAGTGGGACAAACCACACGAAGGAAAGGGTGAGCATACTAAGTTTCAAAATTTGTGTCTTGGGCCATTTCTGATTACTAAAAAGTTGGGTCCTAGTTCCTTTCGATTGCAGAATATTGAAGGGCAGCTTGACACCTACCCGGTGAATGGTCAAGCCCTGAAAAGATACTTTGCTTGATTTTTTCCCTTGTATATTATGTAAATATTTCTTTTGTTTGCATTCTTTTTCGTTTGTTTCTTGTTTGATTTTGATTTAAGTGATTAGTTTTCTGTGTTTTTGAAATGCATGCATGCCTATGTACTGAGTAATTCAGATTCAAGACCATGGGAAAATCTCTTCGTTGAAATATCTTCTGAAAGATTGTACGAACATCAGTGATATATATTTCTGAAGTTGATATTCATGGTTGAAAATTTGGTTGTTTGAAAGAAGTTTTTTAATTTCAATCTCTGAGTGAAGTTTGTCATGATCATCTTTAATCTTTTTACGCTGTCCCTTTTCCGTAGAGGAATGACTCAAAAGGATGTCCCCCTGTAATAGTGAGTTGTTTTAGAAATAAGACATTTCTGGAGCTGGATAAAGGACTGTGTTAAAAAAAAATTATGATGAGGTCTGAAAAATATGTTAAAATATCAAGATTTTTCAGCGTCACCCCGCTCAGCTATACTCAAAAGAAAATAAAAATAAAAAATGTCAATATGAGCTGTGGGAAGTGTTTGTAAACCCGCCGGGATACTGAACAGGTCCACTGGCAGCGGGTAAATCCAAGCATGGCGCCAAGACAACTTCGTCGGGGTACTGAACAGGCCTGCTGGCAGCGAAGCAATGTCGGGTAAACAAAAATCTGTAAAAGTTATAAGAAACCTCTTAAAAAGTCCTTTACTCTGATCTAGAACTCCTTGACAGGATACAGACGTCCGAGTGGGTTAAATGGCAACCCTGTCGAGGCTATGGATGCCTGCTGGCAGCAGTGGCCATGCCAACAGTATTGAAGATTTATCATCAATATCATGACTTGCTGATCTTGAGACTGTTATTATTTTTTATCTTTTAAAACACTGCTGGAAAAGATGGTAAATAATGATGTTTGTACAATTTCTTGGTGATCATTTCTGAGTTGAATTTTTCTCTGCTGTCCTAATCTGAATTTATTTATTTCAACAGAGATAACTGCTTCTCCAAGTGTGTCGCCATTGTTGGCAGCCAATCCAATTTTTTCAATTGCCCGAAAAGCTGCCTACACCTATGTCTCTTAAACTTCAAATTACTATCGCATTTTGCAAAGAGACGATATTTTCATTCTATGCGATGTTTGCAATTTCATTTCAAATTAGTTTTCACGACTGAAAGCGTGAAAACTCCTCCATTTTTATTTAAACTGTCGTGGTCTGCTCATTAATGTTCTGAAAAGGCACTTACCTTTGGTTGATTATATGGCTGAGGACATTTTTCAAACTATGACATTCTTGTTTTAATTGTGCAACTTGGATTTTATTTGATTGATAAGGTATTGAGCATGATAAGTTATCAGTGATTTCATAAGGGTCATGGTTGATATTGTTTTATATATTGTGATCCTTAACCTCTAAGCTTATCGATTTCCTAAAGTCATTGGTCACAATGTTATATGACTTTGATTATATATTGTGCAACAAGCGCATGGTAACGTATGAGTTTGATTTCATATTGAATGGTAACGTTTGATAATACTATGGCGCATTGATATATGGTTTTGAGTTTACATTGATTAATGGCACGTAATAACTTTGGTTTGATTCCATATTGAATATTCGTAGTTTCAAACAATACAATGGTGCCTTGGTATCACTATCCACCGTTTGAATTCTTATGTTAGCCGATTAATGTGGTTTGAGTGGTGTCATAATTGATTAAACAGTGTTGTACTGAGCCATTTAATGTTCTGCATGGCGGTGAATTAACCCACCACCTTCGCACGCGCCTATTGATTTGCCTCCTCTTTGACCGTTTGCGGTTGTTAGCCATATCGATTATGCTCCTGTGAGTTTAATCCGAACCCTACTATGATGCCCGCACCATGGCTCCAGTCGTAAGGGCTGAACCCAATGGCTGCGAGGCCCTGTTAATGTTCGATGATGCATATAGCGACTTGGTGGAATTCGGATGGCTCCCTTTCATCCAAAAGTTTGATGGTTTTAGCCCTGGTGTGGCTCGGCAATTTGCGTTAACATTCGATGGTTGCCACACCAAGGTTGGGGATGTGCAGTTGGAAATCAACGAATAGTTCCTTAGTCTAGCCACCGGTATGCCTACTGTCGGACAGAGATGGTCAAAGAACTATAAAGTAGAGGATGTCCCGTGGACATTACTTTTTCAGTCACGAAGAGTGAGCTCTTGTGACAAGGGTCTGCCTGGAAATATGCTAAAGCAAAGATGGGACGACTTGCTGATGATAACTAAACAATTCGTCAACTGCGAGGGCAGGTATGGCTTCATTTTCTTATATCACCTTCGGCTTCTTATGGTTTTCATGGGATATGAACTTAACATGCCTCACTACTTGCATAGGAGTTTGTTTAAAATGTCCAAAAGGTATAAACAAAGCCAGGCCGATACCAGCCTCTTCCATTTTGGGTTAATCAAGATGCTTATGGTTTATGAGTTAGGGTTACGACGTGACTGTTGGAGTGTTTTTCTCAGTCGTAATGGTTTTGATGAGTCAAGCCCACCACAGGTTGACAAACCTATGGTGAGAAAGAGCAAGTTAGTACACCCTGTCCCTTACAGTGCCCTGCTACCCAAACCCCTACCCGAGCCATCTATTGACCTACCCAATTTTGTGACCACAGAGGTGGAAAATGTCAAACCCGTGGCTAAAAACCCAAAGACCAAACCTAATGCCAATTCTAAAGGTAAGAAGAACGCCCAATTAATATCTCGCATGGAAAGAAACAAACCAAAGGCACCTGTCAACCCTGACCCTATTGTGCTCAGTGAAGATTCTAACTTGGAAATTGAGCGCTTCCTAGCAAGCGAGCATCCCTATTCCGAGGGTCTGTGTGACAAACCAGCATATGATTTTGTGAAGAACCTACCTCCTTGTTTACGAGACGATCCAAATTATCCCGTCATCAAAATGCCCTGTGAAACCCCCGGTCACTCATTGAAACCCTCTCCTACTACATCTCAGCTAGCAAATCCACCGTGTGATCAGTGTGGTGCATGGCTGGAAAGGTATTACATTAATGTGCTAATACTGCAATCCAGAATTCACGATCTGGAAGACCAAGTTGCAAAGCTCACCAGTCAAAAGGAAAAGATGCCATCCACTGATAAGAAGCAACGAACGACTGGTTCGATTTTGTTCAAAAATGTGGAGTCTGCTACAGCGGTTGTAAACTCAAAGATGGCATAGTCTGAACAGTCATACTGGTATGATTATCACTTGTTTATATGATGAACTCACAGCTCTGTGTATAGCTTCAATTTGAAATTGTTTAATAAGCATGCATTATTGTATATAAGTTTGTTTTGATTAATCAAATTCCCGAATTAGCTTTGATTGTGTTTGGTTTTGGATCGATCAATCATACGATAGATTCGATTATTTTAATTTAGTTTCAATTGAATACTCTGTCTAAACACAGGCTGTTTCTATTATTTAAATTTCAAACACAGTCAATGTTTGATTCGAATTGGTGATGTTCTAGATGATATAGTTGGCAATTACAGTTAACTGTTGTGATTTTTATGAACAATTCGAATACCATCCCGCCAAGATGTAACCGATTTGCGAATAGATGTAAGTTATAATAGTTGTATCCAATTATTTGATTCGCATGATATGGTTTGACCGTGTTCTCAGCTCGGTTTATATTGCAACAAATATATTGTTTCAATTTGATTTGTTGGATGTAAATGATCATGCCCAGGATTACGATGTGTTTCTATTTTTGGCTCAGTCACAATTCGATTTGATTGTTGCTCAGTTTATGGTTATCACTGTTGTCGATGGCTACGATTATTATGTGATTCTGTCTGATTGATTATGTGAACGCTCAACGATTCAAATCTATGGTGAAGTTTGATGTTGTTTTGAATGTTTGGCAACAATCGTAACGGCCTTTCCTTATTTGCGTTTGATCAAATCTTTTACAGCAATGACAAATCAATTTCGATTACGTTCAAGTATGATTGTAACGATTATGATTGTGTTCAATTAAATCGTATCTTATACGATTTGATTCACTGCTTGATTTCATTTGATACAAAACAGGCCTGCCAAGATTTGACCATGTTTCATGGTAACTGAAAACAGAGCATTCTCTAATCTGTTCCGATTGCATTCATTTTGATATTGTTTAATTTGAGTGGTAATTTCAATTGAATAATCAGTAGTTCGTTTTTGATGATTATTAAAAGAAAATTAAATTGGATTTGATTTCTTTTAAGATTTTATTTGATTGCTATCTGATCCTGTGTGCTATTTTGGACTAGCTACAGAATCAGATGATTCTGTAGCTAAGTCTGTAG
>ML822641.1:19513-38358 GCA_009831015.1 Picea engelmannii | reverse complement strand
TCAAAACCTAATTCAACATTTCAAAGGGTTTTAACAAATGTGCCACTATCCCTGGCCACATTCATACCCAATGCACTCTTGCATTGTTATTCAAGTTCGCCACACTTTATGACTTGTTCTTGGCCATGGGGTGTTGGAATTTAACCAACCTCTTCCTCATATGGTTTATTCATTTTTCTTTCATTCTTACAGTAGGACCATACTTCCTGCTATAGGTCGATCATGATCCCAAATCAGTACACACGAACTCAAAAGTTTCACATGAATGTCTTTACGCATTCCTTGATTGTCCATGCATTCATGACATATCAGTTTATGAATTCTTCCAATGGTTACAAACAATGTTTACTACCAGAGGTTGATACCTCCATCATTGAAGTTCTCCTTCCTGAGTCATACCTTACTTCGGTATCCAAGGCATACAACTGCCCTTTCAATTTTCAGGTATAACATGCAATAAAAAAATATTTCAGAAGGGGTTCTTACCAAATCCCTTCATACCCTGTGCCACACAGGCACGAATATATTTATACTGGTTCTTGGCTGCTAGCACCCTTTCTCTGTTCTCTACCTTATCAGTACTACTTTAGCGGGATTTTCACAGTCCTGTCAACAACCTTTCGACCGCAACCTTTCCATGGTCACCCTCTGCTTGAGGTTGTTCATTATTGGAAACTGTCTTCCTCAACAGTTCCAATATTATTCCTTTCTACACATGACATACACCATAGGAACATTAATCGTCTTGTAAATTAAAATGCAAATATCATAGCGTTTAATTAATAAAAACATTTTCAGGCATGTTTAGCATATCTGTATGCACTTCATCACATTATCCTTAATGTTTTTCATGAGTGTAACACAACAGTTCTCAATTTCTTTCATAGCATTACAACCATCATTATTATGGTGTCAAATCATTTGCGTTCATCAATGTACTAGCTTTCTCATCCCATAGAACATAATGCACAACAAGGAAAGAATTGAGGGCTCTCCCCTTCTTCCAATTCTTTCTACATCGCCTGGGACTTTTCAGCCCAGTCAAGTTATCTCTAAGGTCTCACTGCCTTTCCTTAGCCACAACTTCAACCAAGCCATATCAGTTAAACATACCCATTTATTCATTCAATCATACTTAGGGGTTTACTGGCCTCTTACCAACCATACTGGTTTCCACAACTTCTCTTTTTCTGAGTAGCCCTAGGTTAGGCTCATCCTAACTCTTAGGATACTTCATCATTCTTTAGTAGAAACTCTTTGCTCATAATGAATCATGAACATGTGCATCCTACACTCTTCCATTCTGTTATCAGAATGGTCAATATTCAGTTATTAGTCTTCTATTACTTACATGATTCTTTCAAAATGTAATCCAGGATTCTTATACATGGACAGGCCTTGCATCCCATTGTCCAACCTTCAACAATTATCAGGGTTGTGACTCTATTCTTATGACAGAGACCTTATACAGTTCCTCCACCGGGAACTCCTTCAGCATGCAACTTCCTTGTTGCAGATCCATCACCACTTGTGATGGCCTTAACCTTGAGTCAGCCTTTTAGTGGTCTACCAAATATTCCCCTTAAGGAATATAAACATGCATCTTTGTTAACTTACATCTATGATGTACTTAACCACTTTCATAATCCTAAGCCTGTATGTAGCTATCGTAGGTATATTTCATAGCCTACATACATTTCCATTTTATTTTTTTTAAATCAGTCATCTCAGGATTGTTCACAGTCCTTCTCATGTGATCTTAAAAGGCATAAACATTTGCCTCTTACCATGACATTAGAGCATCCTCACTCGTTTATTCCTTCATTTAATTGCACTAGCTTTTCTTGGGGAAATGGAATACATTCCCTTTAAGCTATCATTCAAGACAAAACCTTCGTGACTCTTTAGAACGGAGTCAACCATGTATCTATGGTATTCATTCAATTTTGGCAAGTGTAATTCTTGCCTCATGTTTCACTTATCAGGGAAATCATATTGGACCTCTAGTATACTTATGATTTTACATCATACATGTGCATTACTTGCACGTTTAATATCATTCATACCTTACCAGTATTAATATTAGGCTTCCTATTATGAAGCTTCACAATGCATTAACCTCATGCACTCAAGTAAGATTGAACACAACTAACTATTCATCATACTGGTTCACGCCTTCTCCTCACGTGACCACCGGAGATGACCACGATCTGAACTAAAAGGCGCTTCACATTTTGCGATTTTGGGATTTTTATTGCAAGGAACTCTAGTTCCTCGATTCCCCAAAACTCGATAGGCCGAAATGCCGACCTCCAAAATGATGATCCCCGGATTTCTCCTCCAAGGAGGTGTCTCCCCGACTTGTCGTGTTTCGCGACTTTGGAACTCCCGATGTAAAGTGTTTTGAATTTTCGTCTGCGGGATTCCCGATATCCTGATATGACCATAGCACCACTCCTCTTTGTGTCGCGTTGTTGAGACTTCGGGGTTTTCATCCCCGAGAGTCTGGATTCCTCGTCTCCAGAACTTCTGAAATACCGAATCTCAGTATGCCAAAACGTCAGATTCCTATCACGTCCCTTCAGCGCCTTCGAGATTTCATGTTTCACAATCCCACAATGTAAGGGTTGCCCGGTCCTTGCTCCTTTGACTTCTCGGTACCCAAAATACTGACTTGCCACTATTGAGAGATCAACGGCCACAATCCAATCCGCATCCTACAACCTTGATCCTTTTTTGGCATTTTTGGGGGGGGTCAAGAGTTCTGAACTCTTACCTCTCGCATCCTCGGTACCAGGAGTGCCGAAATGGATCCCTTCAAGAATTTTCCCGAAACCTCAATCCTCCACCACTTGTCCTCTAGCGATGAATGGTCCTGACGCTTTTGGGACTTCATGGCCTGGGACCTCTAGTCTCCCGAACTCTTACCTCTCGGACTCCTGGTATTCGAAATTGCGAAATTCTCTCTGGACGATTAATGGTCCAGATTTCTCCTTGATCAAGGGCTATGATCTTTTCGTGAATTTCTCATTTCTTATCCCAAGTCCTTTGGTTTTGCGAAATTCTGGTATCTCCTCACAACTAACCAGTGTGCTACTTCTCTGAGATCGAACAACTTGAAACATTTCGGTTCTTTCTGAATGGATCTTGACTCCCGATCCTATCCAATCTTCAAAACTCTTTTCTGAAGGATTTCTCTCGCTATCTCTTCTGATCTTTTAAGTTACTTACAGGACTAATCTCATAGTCATAACTCATACGAATATTACCCTCTCTTTATGGGAACAACCAACAAGGGTCACTCTTGGGAATTAGCAACAGTCCCAAAGGACTCCTCTTAATCTTGCTCAAACAAATTATCCTTGTTGTCGATCCTAACCATTATAGGTCAGGTAATCTGACCCTACATATTTTCATCAGTCCTCTCAATCGTGAGGAGTTATAGGCTCAGAGTTTAGTCTTTTAATAACGTAGTAATCATAACTTCCTAAGGATCCTACCAATCCTTACCAGATTTTCCAAATCATGAAGGAGTTCTTCATTTGGATCTTAATTCTTACCTAACCATCCCTCTCAATTGCAAGAGACTCTACCTGCTTTAGTAGGTAGCCATCGTCACACTATAACAGAACAACTCAGTTCATGTCCCTTTTCTAGCTAGTGAAGCTTCATAGCACAATTTATTCCACCTCTGTTATTCACACTCAGGTCTTATCATTAATACTGATCAGTGCATTCCTACTCCTATAAGAGTAGTTATCATTTTGACAAAGGAACAATATAATTACTTTGTTGGAATTCAACAAGAAATCCCAAAATCACAGGTTCAATATGCAGCCCTTCTCCTCAAGGAGTAAATGCAGATAACAACATCTCCTTATGTAGCTCGTACATGAGCCCAAGTAGGCCAATTGTTGTAACCATGCTCTGATACCAATTTGTCACACACCCACTACGGGAACTAATAGTTTTCAGCTTTTTCTTTCCTTTCACCGAGGAACAGAATCCTCAAATTCCTATGGGGCCTGATGCAGACCCTACCATCCCTTATCCTTACCCATGTGATCATTGTCTATGACCATGGGCCTTACCAGAGAGGTGTTTCTGGCTTTCGCGATTCAGGAAATCACGATGCATGTGTTCCTCTGCTCTCTTGTCGCTCAAAGTGTTGAAATACGAAAGGGACCAACAATTTGTCACATCTAACAATGCCTCAGATTAAAACCTGGCATCCCACCTTTCAGAGTTTCGCGTACCAGGTTTTTGTGGTAGAAGGGGACGAGGGGTTCATACCCTTTGGTTTTCCGGGTGCCGAAACACCGAAAACCAAATCTACATGTGCTAAGCCGTATCGGGATTTCACAAGTCGGGAATTCAGGACTGGTGTGTACCAGTGACTTGCCTCTAGATATCTTGGGTGCCAAAATACCGAGACATCAGGACTTATCCACATTATTGTTATTATTTCGGGGTTTCGCAAGTCGGGGTTTTGCGACCGGCGAGTACAAGGGAACTGACCCTTGGGTTTCCCGGGAGCCGAAACTCCGAACCATATATCCTCTAAACTCACTTCGGGGTTTCACAAGTCGGGATTTCATGATTGACGAGTACAAGAGATTTTCCTTTTTAGGTATCCCGGATGCCGAAACTCTGATGGGTTAGATCTTTGCCACGTGTCACCCTAGATCCTACGATCCAAAATTACCCTCGCGATTTCGGTGATTGCGAATACTTGTTCTTCACCACCCTTATACGCCTAAGTTCCGAAACCCCAGTGGCTTCCAGATGTTCACCACTTGTCCTCCAATGATCCAACAGTTGAAGTGATTTCGGGACTTCTTTCGTGCGCCTATCTCCGGATCCAACGACTATCGGTCCCCACTCCAAATCTGATGGTTCTATACCATCCATTCAGATTCTCTCCTCTTGCACGCTATCCTGTGTGTCTGGACGTAGGATTTCAATGGTCCAAATCCACACTCTACAGTTGATCTAAGGGCTGTTGTTGCTCTTCCTCCTGAGCTTGTGAGTGATGAGAGGTTATCAAAGTTATCTTCTCCATTGATCAACTAGATCTAACGGTCACCAACGGTTCTCCACCCAACGGTTGTGATTAAGTTGCCATTTCACATTTCGCGACTTTAGGGCTTCCGTTACGAAGAACCTCGAATCCTTCGATCCCCGAAATTGTGAAATTTTGGAGTTCTCAATCTGACGGTTCCGATTTTTCTACGGTCTGACAGCTCAGATCTCGTCGGGGTTTCTTGTATCAGGATTTCACGATTTCGCATGTCGCGAAGTCGAAAGACCTTTAACCTCCGTTCTCCCGATCCGAAATACCGAAATACCGAATCCTGAAATTTCGGTCCTCCTTCTCTTGAGCGAGATCAACGACTCAAAGCCTCTCCTGATCCAACGACTCAGATTCTTTCGGGGTTTTATGGGTCAAGAGTTCAGAACTCTTACCTCTTGTTTTCCCAGTAACTAAATTACCAAAATCTCCTTTCGGGTATTTCCCCAAAACCTCCACCGCTTGCATCTTTCGGGACTTCGGGGTTTACGATTTTGTGAATCCACCACAACCAAACTCTTGGTCCTTCAACCTCCCAGTATCCGAAACCCCGATGCGTTTGGATCTCTGCCATGTGTCCTCTGAAATGGACGGTCCTGATCTTTTCGGGACTTTGATGAGTCCTCAACTTGCATATGCGAGGCTTAAACCTCGTGTAGATTCCCCTGGATCTAATGGCTATCGGCTATCCATGCGAGATCTAACGGTAGCTGTAGCTCCTCCCTGAGCTCATGCTTTCTTCCTTTTCCTTGAAGATTTCCAAGCCATAAAGGTCTTAGCCTTCGATCTTCTACTGCAAGCTCACTATTGGGTCTCGTCAGCACCTACGAAAGGTGTTTTCCCTCCTGAGCTTTCTCAGTTATGAAGGAATTAAGAGCTTTGCGCTCTTTCTCCTGGGCTTGACTCTAAGAAGAGTCTTCCGCACACCCCTTGCACTCATTCGTCAAGTCTAGGACTTGAGTGAGTCTCAGTCTCTACTTGCTTCGCAGGGAGCCTGTGCATAACTACACTACCTCTCCTCAGCTTAACATAAATCATCCTCCAAGGGACTCTAGATGACTAAGAAGTTTGGCATGTGTACATGAAACTATGCCTAATGTTGACAAACTCACAGTTCGTGGCTCTAACTCAAGTCGCCACAGGACACAAGCATTTACGAATACCAATCATGTCTTATCCATATAATCTTTTACTGGCCTAATTTTACAGTCAAGAAGTAAGGAAGGAGACACAATATATCCATTCATAAATCAAGCACAATTCCTGAAATATACACAGTATAACTAAATTCATGCCTAGTTACAGCTAAATTACCCAGAGTAAGAAAATGCTTATCTATTACAGGTTGTTGCCAACCAACTGACTGTGGGTGTTTGTCCTTCCACTCGACCATAGGCTCAGAGGCATTCAATATTAGCACTCTGGACACCCCCGTGCCAAGCCATGATATCACTAGGGAACTCTCACTCTTCTCGAGGGTTATCTCTCTGTTTCAGTTTCTGTTCGGGTCCTACTTTCTGCAACTCGGAGCTTTCTCACTCGTTTTTGGCCTCGATGAGGTTTCTCAGATGCTCTTCGGCATCAAGCTCGTGGCTTTCTGTTCGTGATCCACTGGAGAGCTTCGCGCCTCTCCCTTGCGAACTCCCATTCTCATCTCGTGTGTCCTTCTCCTCTCCTCCGTGTCCCTCTTACCTTGGACGGTTTCGCCAACCTATCATGTTCATTCTGTTAGAAGGAAACTTAGGTTTGCAGGTCCCTGCAGTACTTCAGGCTAACAGCCCATGTTTCCATTCATGGGGGGGTGGTTGGTGATTCAACCACCATTCTTTCTTCATTGATTGCTTTCCTTTCCTTGGGATTCGAAGGAGGTTTGTCATCCTTATCATGAATATTTGGGGTTATTTGATATATGAACCCTCTTGTATGGTTTTCACATTCTTCCTCTAGTGATATCATGGAAAATAATTTCAAGGCTTCACCCCCACAGTCAGTTATTGGAAACTCAAACAATAATACATTTACATTTTCCTCATGCATTAGCATGGTAATTCCTATTCTATCATTAATTACAAATTGGGGGAAACAGGGGTGTTACAATAGGGCTTGTAAAGGTCTAATGGACCTGGTATGGTCCTGAGGATGCTACTTGGGAGCATGAGGATGCAATGCGGGCATAATACCTACATCTTTTTTAATATTTTGGAAATCATACTGATACAGGTACATAATGTAGAGGATAGTGCATAAATAAGGGGAGGGGATTGTAATACCCCTCGGATGAACCCAATTGTAAATGAAAATGCAAATGTACTTAAGCTGGTGAGATTTTTGATATCATTTTTTTGTATGCACCTTCCATGGAATAGGGCACATATGTACTACACACTAAAATGATGAAGTGTGCACATTACAAGATACCACGTGCAACAAACTTAAGTGCGCGCAATTTTGAGGCCATGGATCCTTTGTGTATATTTGTTTTTTATAGGCTTTTGAGCCAGCTATTATAAGCTAGAAGGCTTATATGTTGAATTAGGTTGAAGAGCCTAGATGATAAAGGCCAGTGAACCTATTTTGTATATGTATTATCATTAATATAAAATACACTGTTGCGTGTAAACCGACCACGATAAAACAGTATGGGGGACTAAACTCCACTAGTTAGGGAAAGGGGGGGGGATAAAAGTTAAGGAAAAGGGATAAGCTAGGGAGATTAATCCAAAAATGAATATTATATTAATATTCCTTAAAGTATAAAGTATGCATAATCATTTTATCCTAAGTTCTAAGGATGGGGACAAGTGGGCCAAAGTATTTCTCAACATGACAAGTGTCAAGTTGGGAACATGCATACATATAGTTTGTACTTAGTTCATTTTTGTGGGATTCCATGATCATTCACTCACTCTTTGAGTTGTCCTACGTAACTTTCGGTTACTATCAATATACATGTACTTGTACCTAGTTATCTTGGGAGATGGACTGAAGAAGAGGGTTGTCAGCCCCGTGGGAGACTGAAGAGGTGGGTTTTCATCCTTGTGAGAAATTTCTCTCTAGGTGAGAGAATTGTTGGGAATTAACTCCCAAAGGTGATAAACTGCAGCTATAGGGCTCTGAGACTTCCTGTCCGTTCTGTTGTTGAAGCCCCGGAAGGGGAGTGGGGCATTCGAGGGACTATTGAGCATAGAAGGGGCACACTTCCTGGGGTGGGACATACATGTGGGGAATGAGTGATTGTAGGTTGTTAGTTTGAGTTGACACATGTGACGGATTCTTTCTTGTCGTCTGAGATACATCATCCTATTTAGGAATCCCTTTACCTGGATGGAGTTTAGTCCCAGATCGGGGGTGACCAACTGCTGAGAGTGATGAATAGTGTGGTCTAAGGCTGGGAGGTTTGTGGAAGGTCTGCATGAAGTTGGTGATATTCTTACCAAGATAAGTGCCAATTGTGTGTTAATTTATATGCTGCATTATTATTTATGTGTTTATCTTTATGCGTTTTTCCTGTGTGTGATTTATACCTGTCTTTATATTTATGGAAATTGCTTGTTTATGCTACATGTGTATGTTTACTGTTATTTCCGTATGAATCTGTGTATTTACAGAATGTATTTGTCTATTTTAATTTTTATATATAAAGTTCCATAAGAGTTTCTGTGTGTATATGTTTTAATTTACATACAATTCGAAAAAGTTTATGTGGCATAGCCCAGTTGGATGTTGGGGATGTTACAATAATTGTAATACCCCTAGGCCGAACCCAATTGTCAATGTAAATGCAAATGTACTTAAGCTGGTAAGCTATTTGATATCATTTTTTTGTATGCACCTTCCATGGTATAGGGCACACATGTACTGCGCACTAAAATGATGAAGTGTACACATTCGAGGATACCTCTCGGAACAAACTTAAGTGCGCGTGAATTTGAGGCCATGGAGCCTTTGTGTATATGTTGTGTTTTATAGGCTGGTGAGCCAGCTATTATAAGCTAGGAGGCTTATGTGTTGAATTAGGATGGAGAGCCTAGATGCTAAAGGCCAGTGAGCCTATTTTTGTATATGTCTTATCATTAATATAAAATACATCATTGCATGTATATCGACCATGATAAAAGAGTATGGGGTACTAAAATCCACTAGTTAGGGAAAGGGNAAATGGCTAAGCTAGTGAGCTTAAACCAAAAAGGAATATTATATTAATATTCCTTAAAGTATAAATTATGGATAATTATTTTAGCCTAAGCTCTAAGGATGGGGACAAGTGGGCCAAAGTAGCTCTCAACATGACAAGTGCCAAGTTTAGAACATGCATACATATAGTTTGGACTTAGTTCATTTTTGGTGGATTCCATGATCATTCACTTACTCATTGAGTTGTCCTCTATACGTTTATGTTACTATCATTGTACCCGTACCTGTACCTAGTTAGCTTGGGAGCTAGACTGAAGAAGTGGGTTGTCAGGCCTGTGGGAGACTGAAGAGGTGGATTGTCAGGCCCGTGAGAAATTTCTATCTAGGTGAGAGAATTGATGGAAATTGATTCCTGAAGGTGCTAAACTACAACTATAGGGCTCTGAGACTTCTTGTCTAGCCTGTTGTTGAAACCCTGGAAGGGAAGTGGGGCAGTCAACGAACTGTTGAGTAGAGAAGGGGCACACTTCCTGGGGTGGGATAGGTATGTGGGGAATGAGGGACTGTAGGCTATCAGTTTGATTTGACACCTGTGACAGAGTCTTTCCTATTGTCTGAGATACACCAGCCTGGCTAGGAATCCCTTTACCCAGGTGGAATTTTGTCCCAGCTTGGGGGTGACCCACTGCTGAGAGTGATGAGCAGTGTGGTATAAGGCTGAGAGGTTCATGGAAGGTCTGCACACAGTTGGTGATATTCTTACCAAGATAAGTGTCAATTGTGTGTTAATTTATATGATTCATTATTATTTATGTGTTTATCATTATGGTTTTTTCTTGTGTGTGGTTGATACCTATCTTTATATTTATGGGAATTTCCTGTCTATGTTGCATGTATATGTTTATCGTTATTTTCGTGTGAATCTGTGCATTTACATAATGTATTTTTTTGTTTTAATTTTTATATATAAAGTTTCGCAAGCATTTCTGTGTGTATATATTTTAATTTGCATACAGTTCGAAAACTTTTACATGGCATAGCCTAGTTGGATGTTGGGGATGTTACAATATACCTTCACTGATATCACCACTCCCATTTTTTCAATCATTAGTGCCAAAGCTTTTGGAAAATGTTATAATATTCAAATACATATTTTTGCAGTGCCACATATTCTCTCAACAGTGCATGTAATTTAGAGAAATTGGGGTTGGAAAGCTAGTAAACGTTGCATGATGAATATGATGCTTATTTTTGTATTAAAATAAAAATAGTTGGAAACTTGAAAAATGGTTCTTAATTCAATTTATCCAGTATAGAAAGGAATTTGGATTCAATAAGTATGAATAGAGGTTAAATCATAACATATTATGGATGGAAAGTTTAAGTTTTAGTGATAACATAATTTAGTGAAAATTGAAATAAACTTTGAATTACTAAAAACAAAAGCATTTACATAAGAAAATATTACAAATGGTTCTAGTTGTCACTGCCAAACTTTCACTACCATCCATATATAGATTTTCTTGTTGATTCATTGCACAAAACTTCATTTATATTAATGATAGGAATAAATCTACTCTATCTCTATTACTAATTCAGTACCTACTACAGTATATACTACCTGTTACACTTTAGCTACCAACATATAATATAATTCCCTACCCTCCTCCCACTGATAAAACCTATAATGTTATCAATTAAAATAATACCATCGTCATCTTAATTTCATTCAGTTAGCCATTCAATTTAAAATGATGTGAGTAATGTTGATTACAAAATGGTACTTGACATATCCCTTCCCTTATCGTTCCATTTTTTTGTTCATGTAATCCATCAGAATGCTTTCAATCATGAAAGATATGTTATGCTCTACACAAAATTCCAACATCTCTTGAGTTTCCTTCACTCCTCCAATTGCACTCCAATCGACGAATCACCAACCTGTAAACACCAAACAAAAAACATTTCTTAATTATCCTCATATGAAAATAAAGTCCATAAATCATCCCCCAAAGAGTGAATCGATATACACATAATCACATCACATGGCATGCAAAAGAAGTAGAAAAGTGCTGCAAAGTTGACTTTCCAAATATGATGGTCATTGGATGAAAACATATATGATTTTCAGGCAGACCAACCACAACCAATTTCCCATTCAGTTTCCATAAATTTATGATAGGATGCAAGGGATGGTCAACAAAGATGATTTAAATTATGTAATCTATGGACTTGGTTGCTTCCTGCATCTGTTTCTTGTCTTTGTTGATGAGAAAGTGGTCTTCCCCTAGATCCTCTCTGGCTTCTTTTTCGTTCTTAGGCGATGTATTGATCACCATTACTTTTAGTCCAAAATATTTGTCAAATTTGACATCCATGTGTCCCAAACTGTTGTTATAGGTTATAGGTCTTGGTATTTGAGTTTGAGTTAACCAAGGGTTTGAGGTAAAATTCTCCCATAAAGTAATATGGGGTGGAGGTAAAATGAGATGAATATTTTTATGGGACAAAAATATAAACAACCTATAGGATATTAGAATAAATTACCAAAAAGCCATAATAAATCACCATTAACATAATTAAATTGCAAAGGAAATGGAAGGATCTTCTCATTCTAAAAGAAAATGAAAATGAGGAATGTATCTTAGAAGATTGAAGCAAAAAACAATCAACTCTTAAAAAAATGGTATATAGAAGGAACTAATCTACTTGATTTATAGCCTTGGAAAAATTCATGTCACTGTGGGGAAAAGAACCTTGTGCCTTCTCTTTCTGTTATTCAACCTTTCGACTTGGTAAGATCAATTTTCCCATGCTCTCTTCCTCATCTGCCAGTTTCCATGACCGGGGAGTGGCCGCTGCTTCCATATCCTTTACAGGGTCTACACCCATTTCAATAGAAAATACCTCTAATTCAACATAAATATAAATGATGATCACTGACAGAAGAATGTGAACATATAATCATTTAATTGCGATGGGGTCAAGGACAATACCCCAACCTCGGCCTACCTACACCTGAAAGGTTTTCTCTTCTTGTTGTTATGCTCGCTACTCCTCCTATGTTCCCCATTTTCTTCCCTTCACTCTAAGAAAAGCTGAGAAAGCCACACAAAAGAGAAAATAAAAACCCTTCTTCTCCTCCTCTCATGGATATGGACTAAACTAACCTTTTTAAATTAGAACCACATGATGCCAAGTAACCTTGGTGAGAACGTCTTCGATATACTTGTAGCTAGGTAAAATTTAAAGGATCCATAATAGGAGAAATGAAAATTTTGAAGAAGCCATTGTTGGAAAAATGAATATTTTAATCATTTGATTTAAATATGAAAATAAAATGGGGGCATACCTCTTTGCAATAGGTAACCTATTTTTCTAGCAATTAGAAAAATTATCTAAGCACTAAAAATTTTACTCACCTGTGAGCCATAATGGTGTCTTCAGGCATTAGAGGTGGGACATGGCGATCCCCCATCCTCACCTCTAGAGACTTTGATTCCCAAATATAACAATCCCTTCTCAGCCAACTTCCTTTCCCTATGCTCTGTGTTCTATTACCACTTGTTTCCCCCATCGAGATGTAATCACCAATCATCATGTAGTTGCAGAGCGTGGATATTTTTAGGTCCATCGGAACCCACGATGATGATCATCTACTTCTACTTCTTGATCGAGATCCCTTTAGGATCAGGTGGCTCGCTCCAAGGTTTGGACCACACTACTTGTTGTGTGACTGTCTCCACCACCTTTCAGTTCCCAAAACACATCATCACCCATCGCCTTCTTGTCCATAATCTCACCAACCACATTAATCATATTATCTCATTGCAGACAAACACACCTGGCACTTGCTCATATGTTGTAAATATATGCACATGGAACTTGTTTATAAGTTGCAGACAAACGACAAAGAGGCAAGAGAAACCTCCACTTAAAAAACGCATTTAGCGTAATCAAGCATGCCTTTTGTTGTCTCTGTTATAAACAAATACAAAACTAATAATTTTGTAGGATAATTGATTATAATTTGGATGCAACGATATTAAATCAAACTAATCTTTTGAAAGTATAATTCTAAATGCATGTTCAAAATATTTAACAATTAATGTTGTTTATTTACTATACATATCCATAATTTATTGATTATAAACAATTGTTTTTATTTATGGTACATATTCATAATTTATCAATAATGATTTTTTATTTACTTTACATATCCATAATTTATTGATTATAAATAAGTGTTTTCTTGTTAAACTTTGTTGTGTGCATATGATATACTTAACGATTTGGATATGTTAATGATTTTTCTAAATATTTATTTCTACTTTGAATTAATAATTGAATTATATATTTATAATTTATTTTAACTCAATATCTAGATTTTACCTTTAATTAATAAGAAATTATTATAAATTTTTTCATTTGTTAGATCTAAATTTGAATTCTAACTCATAACTCAAAGTAATTAATCAGTAATGTAAGGTATATATTAAAATGTGTATGCATACATAACTAAAAGATTGGTATCTTTAAGGAAAAAGTATCTACTAAATTGTCTAACTAATAAAGTTAATATCGTAGCTAGGAAGTCTATGAATTTAAGCATCCATCTCAATTTTTTTCATAGATCCTTAAAAAGGTGTCATGAGAATTGTTCCCAATTTTCCATTTCGAGCATTAACACTACATTCCTTGGTAGAATTTTGATGAGCATGCTTCTTATTACCATTCTTCTTGATGCAATAATGTTCTTTCTCCTTAATCCATGTCGAACTCTTTCTTTATAATTATGTTGAACCTTTTCCTTTAATGAATGAGCTTATTACTTGACCTCAAGTTTCCCTTCAACAAGCAATTTTTCTTATTCCCAAATTAGTAAAACACAAAAAGAAACTGAAGAATAATCCTTGCAATAATCTTATTGGAAGTCCAACTAGCATAGAACATCAAACATAATACATCAAAGAATGTCTTTAGATTCATCAAGATCAGTTTTATGATTTAACCATGTTTCTCAAAGAAAATCCTTTCTGCATTCTCCTGATTTCAACTGAAGTCCCTTTATGTGAGTTAATTAATCTTCAATTATTTCAAAGAAGAGACAATATAGTGAGTTCAACTCCTTCTCAATTTACATAAACTAGAATTCAACAATTTAATCAAACGTAGTATCTCCAAAAATATTAGAATATTAAAGTCTAAGTGTACTTGGGAATAAATTTTTGTTTTTGGAAAATTCGGATTTGGAAATTATTTGCCATTTATGGCAAATCTGAATTTGGAATTTTATTATTGTAATTAATTATTTATGACTGTTGGGCAAAGATTTGACTTGCCTAACTAACTTCTTTGATTGTGACACATGTGAAAGAAAAACTTTTTATAAATTAAATGCTGGAAGATAAATGAAACAATCAGGTTAAAAATAGTTGACCATGACTCCATGAGTGGGGAACATTTTTGAGTTACCTCAAGGCTTATTTTTACAAGTGGCAAATGTGAGATTTGACCACTAGAAGCCCCTAAAAATCAGGGATATGTAAAGCTGCGAATTTACCAAAGAGGGAAGGAAATATCTAGGCACATGATACATATAAACACAACATATGGAGGAGGCATGACGTTGCTTAGTATGTTGGAGAAAGGAAAACTACTTGTTGTTATGAACACTGTTAGTGTGAGGCAAGGGAATTTCTGATCTATGGAAGGTGGCTTTAGCGAAGGAGGATCATTTCAGTTTGCTCTTATGGACTAATGGTCAGGCTAGGGGGTGAATAGGGAAAGTAAACTTGCTTGTTCTGTTCTACGGTTGGGTGGAACGTGGTTGTTCCATTTGTGTCCCAACATCAGGTTTACAGATATGTACCTTTACTTGCATTCCTTATCATTATTCTTCTTGATTATTATTTTTCAGGAATGTGATGGTTTATGCGATGATGGTATATACATATATTTGTGCTCACTTGACAGAAATAGAAGAACTATTGTATGTTCTATTTAATCATGAAATAAGGTTATACATATATAGATAAATATATATACACACATATATATAATCATACATAAAGAAATTAAAGAATTGTTGTATGTTCCTAGTAATCATTAAGTAGGGTTATGCATATATATAAATGACTGTATATACACAACTATGTATTCGTACATCAAGAAAGGATAGAATTGTTGTATATGTTCCTAGTGATCTTTAAACATGGTTATAAATGGATGTGTATACTTGTATGTTTGTGTGTGTGTGTGTGTGTGTGTGTGTGTGTTCATGCATAAAGGAAATATAGAACTAGTAATATGTTCTTCTTAAACATTGAATTAGATATACATTGAATTTCTATTTCAAATATGTACAAGTACCATAAATAATAGATGGAACGAATAATAGTCCTCATATATGTTTACATATTCTTTATATTATCAATAACCATAGAAAATACTGATCCAATAATATACAAATGTATGGGAAAGTAGTTGTTATATTCAATGAACCTTGTTCAAAATAATTGCAAAACAACTTGTGTGTCCATTTGATCATGGTTCAAATTATTACAGTGGAGTACCATAGGCCAAAAACTCTATTACCACTTGTAGACAAAATCTAAGAATAATTGCATAAGTTTGTAATTATATATCAGAACTCGATGACCCTTCAAGTAAAGGTGTTTCCTTAATCTGATTACCTCATTTTGTATAACCTGCAACAGAAGAAATTGAGGGCTTAGTAAACTATGCGAGTTTTGATGGAATTCAAACAATAGGTTAGGCCAAGGACAAACTTATCTTGAGTTTTCCGTTTTAGATCAATGGTTAGTGTCACTTCGGTGCTTCGAGTTTTCTCTGATGTTAGAAAATTGGCTTTCCCTAAAGCACTTACTCCCGAAGTGACGTACTTGCTCACGTCACTATTGTTTCGGTGTAATGTCCCTTTCCAAATAGGAGCTCCAAAGGGGAGTCTTAATGGTCTAAATTGCCTCGTTAGACTATAACCAGGGCCAAAGAGGGGAAAATAGGGTTACTAGAGGTCACTCCAGTCATAGGTGTTATATTCGGAAAGTGACATTGAGCTAAAAAGGGGTTAAAAGCGCTTTTAAGTCATTATGAGCTAAAAATAGAAGTCAACAATGAATTAGGGTTTCAACAGTGATTTAGGGTTTTGGAAGTCAACAGTGAATTAGGGTTTTGGAAAGATATAAAGGAAGGGTTAGTGACCTAATTCATCATTATGCAGATTATGACTTGTCATTGAGGAGAAGATGTGCATCCCAGGAGAGATAGTTTAGTGTATTCCAAGAGGAAGACACCAGTTGGATGACTTCGGTGTTGAAAGACACACCCTAGTCACCGGAAAGATCATCCAGGTATTCCATAATTCTTCATTGATTCCGCAGTGCTCCCATATTTCGGGTATTATCTTTTAGTTACTTATTTGTATTCTGGATAAGATCCTTTTGTCTTTTTATCTAGCCGAGTGTTGTTATTTAATTCAGCCGTAGTTGCTTATTTGTATTCTGTCTAAGATCCTTTGTCTATTGATCTAGTCGAGTATTGTCATTTTATTCAGTCGCATTCGGCCATTTTGTAATCCACAGAGATATCATAATACAAACTTTGCAGTCCTTTGTCACGTTTATTATTTGTATGATCATTTATATGTTGTAAACCTTTGATCCTACACACACATTAGCAGCGTTTCCTAGACTATCCAAGTCAGGAACATTACATTGGTATCAAAGCTTTAGTCCTGCCAGCCTGTGACTAAAGACAATGAGTGTAGCAGAAGACCCAGAGGGCTTTGAACACGTAGGTGATGAATATGTCACTTAGAAAAGGCATCAGGAAAGAAGGCATAGGCCTAATTTTCCCCCTTTTCCTCCTAGCTCAGAGGAAGAGGAAGAGGCACACAAAGAAGTAGAGAGAAGGGAAGAGAGTGAGGATGAGCGCGAGGTAGAGAGGATGCTAGGAGACAGATATGAGTGAACAAAGGGCAGTGGCAAGGCCCTCGTAGATCCAAAGGAAACTTTCATGCAGGTTATCAACGATATGTTATCTAGTCAACGGACCATGTCTCAGTCCTTGGCACAAGTGGTTGATAGATTAGCTAGAGTGGGCACCCCAGATACACAAGTCCCGCATGCAACACAGGGGAACTCGGAAGAAAGAAATAGACCCCAGTCACCCTCTCGCACATACACCTCTTTATGAGGATTCCTAGACCCTTGTTTCCCAGTTTCCAGAGGTCACCCCCAGTAGCATCACCGCCACCGATAGCACAGAGGCCACCCACTCATGCCGACAACATTGCAGAGTATAGGAGGGAGTATTTAGCATTGGGTCGTGACTTCCATCAGGACATGACCTTAGTCGAGTAATGTGGACTCAGAATAAGGAACCACCCCAGAGAGCCGCAAAGGGGAGGACCACAATAGCAGCAGGGGCATAACCTCGAATTCATCCGAAAATTTGGGAAACTCACCATCCCTTATTTCGACGGATCGTCCAAATACACCACCAGAGCTTAGGTACAAAAGCTAGATACGTATTACAAGCTCAACAAGATGACCGAGACAACGACCCTCAGTTTCGTGACCTTACACTCGGAGGGTGAGGCACATGAGTGGTGGTATCATGGATTGGTGACATTGGGTCATAGTTGCATCACCTCCGATAGGGAGTTTACAAATGGGCTCATGGATAGTTTGAAAGGAAGGATCCCGAGATACACTTCAGGGATCTAGCCTAGTTGAGACAAACTTGCACATCAAAGGCGTTCATCACATAGTTTCAGTCGGTAGTCATGGCAGTGGCAAATATATCAGAGCTCGGGCTGATCATGTTATTCACAGAAGGACTCACAGAGCCTTTGAGAGGATGGGTGAAGGCATACATGCCTCCCACTTTGCAGGATTCCATCCTTCACACTCGAGATCTGGAAGACTCAATGCCAAAGACTAAAAATTTCTCCAAACCATTTGTGCCCCAGAGGGATCGAGATAGGAAGCCATTCCAGAGAGAATGGAAGGGAAAGGAGAAGTTGGATGATGAGACTAGGCGAGAGCTTATGAGGAATAATCTTTTCTTCAGCTACAAATATCCTTGGGTACCGGGCCACAGGTGCATGGGAAAGGGAGAGATTCATTATATTGAAGTAGAAGTAGACAACGTGGACAATGAGGAGGAGGAACAAGACAGTGGATCCACTAGTTCAGAGGAGGAGTCAACACCAACAAAGGAGCAACCTCCCCGTAGACCACCAACATCGGCACGAGCCCATCCTCCAGTAGTCCCACAACCGCCAGAGTAGGATAACATGAGGAAACCAGCAAAGGGAGGAGTCATAGCGACCCTCTCTAGTGTTCCCAGGTATGATACCCTCCATATTAGAGGGATTATTCAGGGGAAATGGGCAATCTCCCTGATAGATGGTGGGGCCACCCACAACTTCATCGACAGTTCACTAGTATCGAGATGGGCACTTCAGACACAGGAGTTTGAGGGGTTTGATGTTGCAGTAGCAGATGGCCACACAGTGGAGTGTCTAGACAGAGTTCCAAACTTAGAGATGAAGTTAGGAAACTACACAGTGAGAGACACATTTTATGTGGTTGACCTATCAGACACAGATGTG
>ML822641.1:0-19036 GCA_009831015.1 Picea engelmannii | reverse complement strand
TGGAAATGGGATTCAGAGATCAGGATGGGAAGAAGGTTGTTCTAAGAGGTATGTTGACAGGAGCACCCAGAATAGTTTTAGCCAAGAGAATGGAGAGGATATTCAGACATGGGGAGGTAGCATATAACACAGAATGCTTGATCACTACTAAGAAGGATTCATAAGGTAGACAACAATACCATACAAAGATCAATAATTTATTGGGACAACATCAGTAGGTCTTTGAGGCAATTCCACCAGGGAGACCACCTGATAGGGGGTTTGAGCACACCATTGAGTTGGAGGAGGGGGACAAACCTATGATCACCCCCCCCCTATCGTCATCCTAGGAGGTTCGAGGATGAGATAGAGAAGGAAATCAAGGAATTGTTGGCGATTGGACACATCAGACCGAGCAACAAACCATTTTCTTCTTCAGTTGTCTTAGTTCTGAAGAAGGATGGCACCATGAGGATGTGCATTGATTACCGATCCTTGAACAAGAAAACCATCAAGAACCGGTACCCTATCCCATGCATTGACGAGTTGATGGATGAACTGCATGGGGAAATTTTCTTCTCAAAAATTGATCTACGCTCTGGATATCATCAGATCAGCATCCAAGAGAAGGACATAGAGGAGATGACATTTCAATGTCATTTTGGACACTTCGAGATCCTGGTTATGCCATTTGGGCTAACCAATGCACCCGCTACATTCCAATATTGAATGAACCATATATTCAGGGATTAGTTAAGGAAATCAGTCTTGGTTTTCTTCGACGAAATCTTGATCTATAGCCGGTCATGGCAAGAGAATATGAGGCACTTGGATGAGGTATTGAGCATTATGGAGGCACAGTCATTATATGCCAAAGAGTCCAAGTGTGAGTTCGGTATGACATACCTACTTTACTTAGGCCACATAACCAGTGCGCAGGGGGTACAGGTGCACCAAGAGAAGATAAGGGCCATTTTGGATTGGCCGACGCCCAAGAACGTGACAGAATTGAGGAGCTTCTTCGGGCTGTGTAGATATTACAGGGAGTTCGTCCGGGGTTTTTCTCAGCTTGGAGAATCACTGATAGATCTTACCAAGCATGGGGCCTTCATATGGACCAATAAATCGCAGGAATCCTTTGATCACATGAAGGAATTCATGGGCACTTGTCCAGTGTTGGCACTACCAGACTTCACCTTGCCATTTTTACTAGAGTGTGACGCATCCGACAAAGGGATTGATGCAGTTTTGATGCAGGGAGGACACCCCATTGTATTCGAGAGACGAAAGATTAGTCAACCTGAGAGGTTTTACTCCATTTATGACAAGGAAATGTTGGTAATCATGCATGCCTTGACCAAGTTCAGACAATATTTGGTGGGCAACAAATTCGTGGTCAAGACCAATCACAACATTTTGAAGTATTTCCTTGAGCAGAAGGACCTCAGTGAGTGCCAACAAAAATGGATGACGAAGGTACAGGCATTCGAATTTGACATAGAGTATTTCAAGGGGAAGAAGAACATTGTGGCTGATGCACTATCGAGGAGACCCGTGCCATGTTCTTTGATGGAGATTTCAGCAAATTGGAAATCTCACTTGTTAGTGGACTATTCCAAGAACAAGTTCGCTTGTGAGGTTATGGATGGGAAGATACAGGATGACCGGTATAGGTTCATTGATGATGTTATATTTTACAAGGATAGAGTATACTTGGTGCCAGATTCAGGGCTTAAGAAGAATATCCTCACCGCAGTTCATGATTCACCTCTAGCAGGCCATCAAGGGTTTTTCAAAACCTACAGACAGATTAGAGAGAGGTTCTCATGGAAGGGCCTCAAATAGGACGTTATGAGACACATCAGTGAGTGTGTGACTTGCCAGCAGAACAAGTCAGAGCATGCTCTTCCAGCAGGGCTACTTCAGCCACTCCCCATTCCAGAGCAGAAATGGGAGAGTATATCTATGGACTTCATCACGAGTCTACCCAAGGTCCAGGGTAAGGACTGTATCTATGTAGTTGTCGATAGATTGACCAAGTTTTCTCACTTCTATGCCATACCGACAGAGTACACCGCAGTTCAGGTAGCCGAGCTTTTCTTAAGGGAGGTATTCATACTTCATGGGTTGCCGAAGAACATAGTCAGTGACAAGGACAGTCAGTTCATAGAGACATTTTGGAGAGAGTTGTTTTCGTTGGTGGGGACAGAGTTGACACCTAGCACCAGCTATCACTATCAGACAGATGGGAAAAAAGATATTGTCAACAAGTGGGTTGAAGGGTATTTGAGGAACTATGTAGGAGGACAACAGAGAACGTGGGTAAAGTGGTTACATTTAGGAGAACATTTCTACAACACCACCTTCCACATGTCCATTGGTATGACACCCTTCTGATAATTATATAGATATGATGCTCCCACTTTGGTAGCCTTGGTCTTCGGGGAGATCAGAGCTCCCAAGGCTAAGGATTGGATCATAGAGAGTCAGGAGATTCTCAAGTTGTTGAAAGAGAACCTATAGACAATGCAAAACCAACAGAAGATAAGTGCGGACAGGCACATGATAGTGTGCAGCTTTGAGGTTGGAGATTTGGTTTTCTTGAGAATCCAACCCTATAGATAGACATCTATGAAGAAGAGTGGGGCTAAGAAGCTCAAGCCCAAATTTTATGGTCCTTATAGGATCATGCCCTGAGTAGGTGAGGTTTCTTATGAGCTAGAGCTTCCAGAGGGGAGAAAGATTCATAACGTGTTCCACATGTCTTGCCTCAAAAAGGTAGTGGGAAAATTCATTAGCACATCAGAGGAGTTTCCCTCGTTGGATGAGGAGGGATAGTTGGAGTTAGTTTCGGAGGAGGTTTTGGAGTTTCAGGAGAGAAAACTGAGGAGTAGGGTCATCAGAGAGTGTTTGATTAGATGTAGAGGTCTTCTAGTAGAGGATGCTACTTGGGAAAGCGAGCAGGTGTTGTAGCACCCTGGACTGGTATTGCTCGAGGACAAACAATTTCAGGAAGGGAGGACTGTAATGTCCTTTTCCAAATAGGATCTCTAGAGAGGAGGCTTAATGGTCTAAACCGCCTCATTAGACTATAGCCAGGTCCAAAGAGGGGTAAATAGGGTTACTCGAGGTCACTCCAGTCATAGGTGTTATATTCGGAAAGTGACATTGAGCTAAAAAGGGGTTAAAAGTTCTTTTAAGTCATTATGAGATAAAAATAGAAGTCAACATTGAATTAGGGTTTCAAGAGTGATTCAGGGTTTTGGAAGTCAACAGTGAATTAGGGTTTCAACATGATTTAGGGTTTTGGAAAGACATAAAGGAAGGGTCAACGACCTAATTCATCATTATGCAAATTATGACTTGCCATTGAGGAGAAGAGGCACATCTCAGGAGAGATAGTTCAATGTATTCCAAGAGGAAGACACCAATTGGATGATTTCGGTGTTGAAAGCCACACCCTAGTCACCGGGAAGATCATGTAGGTCTTCCATCATTCTTCATTGATTCCGCAGCTACTTATAATATCATTTTGTCTTTTGATCTAGTCGAGTGTTGTTATTTAATTCAACCGACCTACTGCAATATCAATTAAAGGCAACAAGATGACCGATAATTTTCGAACCTAAGTGTGTAATTTATAACCCAATGAACGATGCTATAATGAAATATAACGATCAGAGATAAGTTGAATGTAAATATCCTTCGGTATATAAGGGGGATAATGACCAAGAAGTAAACTTTGATGCATACATTAAAGGAATAAAATATTTATATACTGGATTATCTATGTGTCACAACAAATGTTGGAGAGTCAAGGAACTTTAATGTCCCCTAAAAAAAAAATTATTTGGGAAATTTGGGGTATGTTACATATGGTATTAGAGTTGAAGGTTACAACACTTGGAGCTCAGGGCAAGGCCAAAAATTATTTTAATTATTTTTAGTTCTGTTGAAGAAAAACTAACAAATATGTTTACTATTACAAACATGAAATTTTTTGGTTTGTTGTGAAAACATCAGCAAAAAATGAAGAAGAAATCAGACCTAAAGAGAACCCTAATCAAGGACTTCCTAAAGAACTAGGGCATAAAACGAAGGAAGTTCATCCACCCAGATTTTAGAAACAATGAAGAACCTCATCGTGGAATTACAAGTGTTTAATGCAGATAATGAAAAGCTGAAAAAGGCATAGGAGGAATAGTTAAAAATAAATGAAATGTTTCTATATAGTATAGTAACAAATAAGATCCCAAAGGACAATGACAAGGAGAAAGAAGTCAGCAAAAGGTCCTCTAAAAAATCCAGTCATGAAACAGAAAATGAGAACAGTTCTTTCGAAGACACACACATGGAAGGAAACAAAACAACCATAGGAAGAAAAAAAAAACAAGTAGATCACCTGGAAGGTGAATTCAAGAAGATAAAACCATCCACCTTTGATGGAGAATCAAATATGGGTGAAGAGGATGAAGCATGGCTACTAGATATAAAGAAATACTTCTAGATTTACAATTACTCTAGCAATATGAAAGTCAGAATGACCATTTACAACTTGAAGGGAAAAGAAAGTATCTGGTGGAAATACCTAAACTTGGCTAAGGGATTGAAAGAGAAACAAATGGAATGGTCAGATTTTAAGAAATATTTCAAGAAAAAATATTTTTCAGAAATCTATTATGAAAGAAAGACTAAGGAATTCTATGAGTTAAGACTCAAAAAAATGACTCTGGATGATCTGATAAATAAATTTCTAGAACTATTGAGATTTGTACCATACATCAAGGAAGACAAAGTAAATATACAATGATTCTTAAGCTATCTACCACAGCTGTACAAAGACATAATTGAATTTGATAATCCCAAGTATTTAAATGAAGTGTTTAGAAAGTCTTGGATGTGCTATGATCAATACAAACAGAGGTCTCAAATTCCCAAGGATTGGAAGGAAAATAAACAAGACAGATTGAATCAACGAAAGAAAGGCTTCAAACCATCCCCTTTCTGGAATATGAAAAAGAGTTTCCAAAAGAAGGACTATCATTCCAACACCCAGAGTGCTCAAGGGGGAGGTAGACCATTTAATATGGGAGTCAAGAAAGTTGGGGACATCCCCAGGGAGTGTGGAGAACCTCACTTGAGTAGGAACTGTCCACACTTAAATTCTACAACGAGAACTACAGTCCATAACCTGCAAGAAGATTCTACAGTAGGAGATATGGGCAGAAGCATGCACAGAATTAATGCAGTTGTAGATAATAGACAAGATGATCATCAATCCACTATCACGGAGGTTGAAGGTAAAATTCATGATAACTGCATTTCTATTTTAATTGACCAAGGAGATAGTCGGAGTTATGTTACTCCTGGTTTAGTTGAATTAAACAAGATTAAGAAAGTAAAGCATGCTAAGTCCTGGTTAGTACAATTAGCAACAAGGACTAAGAGAAAAGTAACATATTTCATTTCTAAATGTGAACTCAACATAGATGGCCAAAGTACAAAGTTAAATTTGAATATTTTACCTTTGGTATCTTATGATATAATCATTGGAATGGACTGGTTAGAGAAACCTAAAGTAATTTTGAACTGTTATGGAAAGTCACTTACTTATAGAGATGAAAACAACACAGTTAGGACAATACAAGGGATCAAAAAACCAGTTTCAGTTAGGCAGATATCATCCATGCAGCTTAAGAAATGTATGAATAAGGGTTGTCAAGTTTATACTGTTCAAGTAACTAATCTGTTAGAAAAGGAAAATAAACCCAGTCTAGAAGACTTTGCAGTCCTACATGGGTTTAGAGATGTATTTGTGGATGAAATACCAGAACTGCCTCCAAGAAGAGAGATAGATTTCTCTATCGATCTACTACCTGGATCTGATCCGATATGTAAGGTACCTTATAGAATGAGTTTACCCGAATTAATAGAGCTAAAAATTCAGTTGCAAGAACTGTTAGATAAAGAATATATCAGCCCAAGTGTCTCGCCTTGGGGAGCACAAGTTCTTTTCGTTAAAAAGAAAGATGGGACTTTGAGGTTATGCATTGATTATCAATAATTAAACAAGATGAGGATTAAAAATAAGTATCCTTTACCCAAAATTAATGCGCTGTTTGACCAAGTGGGAGGATCAAAGATCTTCTCTAAGTTAGATTTAAGGTTTGGTTATCACCAAGTCAGAATAAAGGACAAAGATATAAATAAAACAACATTTAGAACATCATACAAACACTATGAGTTTGTTGTAATCCTGATTGGTCTTACTAATGCACCAACAACCTTTATGTGTTTGATGAATAGTATATTCAGCCAATATTTGGATAAATTTGTATTGGTGTTTATTGATGATATTTTAGTTTACTCGAAAACAGAAGAAGAACATGAAGAACATCTGAAAATAGTATTGCAGGCCTTAAGGAAGCACAAGCTGTATGAAAAGTTTGACAAATGCGACTTTTACCAAAGAAGGATACAGTACCTAGGACACGTGATATCCGAAGAGGGTATTGCAGTGGATCCAGAGAAGATAAAATCTATTATGGAATGACCTATCCCTAAGTATGTAGCATAAATCAGATCATTTATGGGAATTACCAGTTATTACCACATATTTATCGAAGGTTTTTATAAGATCGAGTATCCAATTACCTCCCTATAGAAAAAGTGAATAAGGTTTATTTGGTCACAAAACTGTCAGGACAACTTTAATAAGCTAAAGGAACTGTTAACTACAACACATATTCTAAGGGTAGCAGATCTTGATAAAGACTTTACAATTTCTATGGATGCAATCAAATAAGGATTGGGAGGTTTCCTAACACAATATGGACACGTCATCTATTACGAATCACGTAAACTGAAAGAACATGAATGGAACTACGTTACACATGATTTGGAGTTAGCATCCCTAATTCATGCACTGAAAATGTGGTGAAATTACTTAATAGGGAGAAAATTTATGCTACTAACCGACAATAGTTGAGTGAAGTTTTTATTCAATCAATGAGATCTCAATGCAATGAAAGTGAGGTGGCTAGCCTTCTTGAGTGAATTTTATTTTGAAGTAAGACACATCAAAGGAAAAGAAAACAAAGTTGTAGACGCTCTAAGTCGGAGGACTAACGGACTTTTTGACATAACTGTTAGCAAAGCAGAAAATGACATTGAACAAAAAATAAAATATGCAAGCTGTAATGACAAAAAATACATCAAAACAACAACAAAATTACAAGGAAATGTAGAAAAACTGGACAAAACATATCTGAGTTTAGATAAAAATGGACTGCTAAGGTTCAAAAATAGGGTGTACATACCTAATTCTATTGATTTAAAGTCAACAATTCTTGACGAATTGCACAAAAGGACATATTTTGGTCATCCAAGATACCAAAAAATGATAACATCCTTAAGAAAATTGTTTTATTGGCCTAACATAAAAAGTGAAATAGCTGAATATTTATCTAAATGCTTAGATTGTCAACAGGTAAAGGCTGAACATCAGCATCCATCCAGCCTGCTACAACCTCTACCTATACTAGAATGGAAGTGGGAGATTATCTCGTTGGACATCATCACAGGTTTGCCTAAGACTCAAAAGAAAAATGACTTGATTATGGTAATGTTTGATAAACTTAGCAAATCTGCACATTTTATACTTGTGAAATCTACTTATAAAGCAATTAATATCGCTGAAATATTTATAAAATAAATATTTAGATTACATGGAATTCCTAAGATGGTGATTTCAGATAGAGATGTCAAATTTACGTCAAAATTTTGGAAGGAATTGTTTGTAGGATTGGATACTAACCTGAATTTCAGCACAAGCTACCATCCACAAACAAATGGGAAAACTGAACAAATGAATCAGATTGTGGAAGACATGTTACGAATGTACGTGAGAACGAAACCAACTAAGTGGGAGGAGTACCTACACTTAGTTGATTTTTCTTACAATAGTGGCTATCAGACATCAACCAAGATGATTCCCTTTGAAGTATTATACAAAAGGAAATGCACAACTTCGATTAGCTGGGATAATATAGTTGACAGACTTATGATCGGACTAGAAATGCTACAAGAAATGGAGAAAATGGTAAAAATGGTACAACAAAACTTAAAAGAGGCCCAAGACAGACAGAAAAGCTACGCAGATTTAAAAAGAAGACACCAGGAATTTCAAATAGGGGACCATTTATATATGAAAGTCAAAGCAAGGAGAAACTCTCTAAAGCTAGGGAATTGTTCAAAGTTGGCACCTAGGTTTTGTGGCCCCTTCGAGATCTTAGCTCGAATTGGACCCTTGGCGTATCAACTTGCACTTCCTGCAAATTTAAAAGTTCATAATGTTTTCATGTTTTTTATTGAAAAAGTATATGCATGATCCTACTCACATCATTGATTGGAACATGGTGCAGGTGGAACCATAAGGCGAGTTCCAAGCGGAACCTCTGCACATTCTGGACAGGAAAGAAACAGTACTATGGAACAGAGCCATCATCGAGGTAAAAGTGCAATGGATGCACTTTATCCCTGAGGAGGCCACTTGAGAATTGGAGGAAAATTTGCAAAAATCTTATCCAACCCTATTCCGAGAGAGGAATGAACACTAAGGATAGTGTTGTACTTAATGGGGAGAGGATGTAATATCCCCAAACATATTAGAATATTAAAGTCTAAGTGTACTTGGGAATAAATTTATGTTTTTGGAAAATTCGGATTTGGAAATTATTTTCCATTTATGGAAAATAAGAATTTGGAATTTTATTATTGTAATTAATTATTTATGACTGTTGGGAAAATATTTGACTTTCCCAACTAACTTATTTGATTGTGACACATGTGAACAACAAACTTTTTATAAATTAAATGTTGGAAGACAAATGGAAGATCGAGTTAAAAATAGTTGACCATGGCTCCATGAGTGGGGAACAAATTTGAGTTACCTCAAGGTTGATTTTTACAAGTGGAAAATGTGCGATTTGACCACTAGCATCCCCTGAAAATCAGATATTTGTAAAGATGTGAATTTCCCAAGGAGGGAAGGAAAGACCTAGGCATAAGATGCATATAAAAACAACATATGGAGGAGGCATGATGTTGCTTAGTATGTTGGAGAAAGGAAAACTACTCGTTGTTGTGAACATTGTTAGTGTGAGGCAAGGGAATTTCTGATCTGTGGAAGGTGACTATAGCGAAGGAGGATCATTTCATTTTTCTCTTATGGACTCATGGTCAGGCTAGGGGTTGAACATGGCAATAAAAATTGGTTGTTATGTTCTACGATTGGGTGGAACGTGGTTGTCCCATTTGTGTCCCAGCATCAGGTTTTTAGACGTGTACATTTACTTGTATTCCTTATCATTATTTTGCATGATTAATATTTTTCAGTAATGTGATGGTTTATGTGATGATGGTATATACATATATATGTTCTCACTTGGAAGAAATAACATAACTATTGTATGTTCTATTTAATCATGAAATAGGGTTATAAATATATAGATAACTATATATACACATATATGTAATCATACATAAAGAAATGAAAGAACTGGTGTACATTCCTAGTAATCATTAAGTAGGGTTATGCATATATATAAATGAATGTATATACACATCTATGTATTCGTACAACAAGAAAGGATAGAACTGTTGTATATGTTCCTAGTGATCATTAAACATGGTTATAAATGGTTGTGTATACTTATATATATGCGTTCACGCATAAAGGAAAAATAGAACTCCTATTATGTTCTTATTAACCATTGAATTAGATATACATTGAATTTCTATTTCAAATTTGTACAGGTACCATAAAGAATAGATGGAACGAATAACAATCCTCGTATATGTTTACATATTCTTTATATTATCAATAACCATAGAAAATAGTGATCCAATAATCTACAAATGTATGGTAAAGTAGTTGTTATATTCAATGAACCTTGTTCAAAATAATTACAAAACAACCTGTGTGTCCATTTGATCATGGTTCAAATTATTACAGTGGAGCACCATAGGCCAAAAAACTCCATTACTACTTGTAGACAAAATCTAAGAATAATTGCTTAAGTTTGTATGCATAGATCAGAACTCAATGACCCTTCGAGTAAAGGTGTTTCCTTCATACGATTACCTCATTTGCTATAACCTACAACATAATAAATTGAGGGTTTAGTAAACTATGCGAGTTTTGATGGAATTCAAACAGTAGGTTAGGCCAAGGAAAAACTTAGCTTGAGTTTTTTGTTTTAGATCAATTGTTAGCCTTACTTCGACGCTTTGGGTTTTCTCTGATGTTAGAAAATTGGTTTTCCCCGAAGCACTTACTCCCAAAGTGACGTACTTCCTGACGTCACTATTGTTTCAACACTGGCCAAGTGGCTACCACTTGCCACTTAGAATCGTGTCTTACATGCACCTGAAATGACTTTTATTTTTGACACATGTAATCATCTGTTTGTGCCACATGTCCTCGCTTACATGGTATACTGATGTAGATCTCCTGTCGCAACTTAATGCCTAGGGAAAACACGTGTTGTTGTCAGATTTGTAGTTTTTGAACACATGATTGCGGGGCCGTCAAAGGTGGTTTGGAACCACACCGCTCTTGAGCCCACAATTCACCACCCTTTTCCATGTATCCCTTTCGATTTACCGTGGTTTTAATTGCGATACCACTCAATAAAATTGAATTTCGAGAAGTTTACGTCCATGCAATGAAGTGTGGTCGTCGATCGCATTGTAATCTGTGATCTAGGTGTTTTCCCTATCTTACCTGCTGCAAGGATCAATGGTTCTTATTGATCTGAGATCAACGGTCCACTTTTACTCCGGGTGTTCGGGATTCGGGAGTTTATAAGTGTTATGAATGGAAATCTCCCGAAGTGTTAAGTCATCGAAGTGAAAGATCTGCCTCCACATGTCTTTGTTGATGGACGGTCTAGATTTCACTTTAGAACTTTGGGTGTTCGGGCTTCAGAAGTTTATAAGTGTTATGCCTGGAAATCTCCTGAAGTGTTAAGTCTCCGAAGTGAAGGATCTACCTCCACGTGTCCTTGCTGATGGATGGTCTAGATTTCACTTCGAGACTTTGGGTGTTTGTGCTTTGGGAGTTTATGAGTGTTGTGCTTGTAAATCTCCCAAATTTCTAACTCATCGAAGTGAAATATCTACCTCCACATGTCTTCGTTGATGGACTGTCCAGATGTCACTTCGAAACTTTGATTGTTCAGGCTTCGGAAGTTTATAAGTGTTATGCGTGGAAATCTCTTGAAGTGTTAAGTATCTGAAGTGAAGGATCTTCCTCCATGTGTCCTCGCTAATGGATGGCCCAGATTTCACTTCGGGACTTCGGGTTTTCGGGATTCAGGAGTTTATGAGTGTTGTGCTTGTAAATCTCCCAAACAATTAAGTCTTCGAAGTGAAGAATCTTCTTGCACGTGTCCGTGTTGATGGACGGTCCAGATTTAACTTTGGGACTTTGGTTGTTCAGGCTTTGGGAGTTTATAAGTGTTGTTCTTGGAAATCTCCTGAAGTGCTAAGTCTCTGAAGTGAAGGATCTGCCTCCACGTGTCCTCGCTGATGGACGGTCCAGATTTCACTTCGGAACTTCGGGTGTTCGAGCTGCAGAAGTTTATGAGTGTTTTTTTGGGAATCTTTTGGGATAGTCCGGACCTGGCTGACATGGAATTATCTTGAGGCTTCTGTCTAGTTTTTTATCTTTGCGCGACTTTGACGCTCTAAATGCACGAAAACCGTCGATCTGGGTGCCTGCTAGTTCTTCACCTTTGTTTTTGTTAATTCATTTGTTCCTACCATCCGAGTCTGAAATGGACTGTTTTGGTTGTTACATTTGCACTTTGTTTTTTTTTGTACATACAACCCACTCGATCGACCTACTGCAAGCTCAGTTAAAGGCAACAATATGACCGATAATTTTCGAACCTAAGTGTGTAATTTATAACCCAATAAACGACGCTATAATGAAATATAACAATAAGAGATAAGTGGAATGTAAATCTCCTTCAGTCTGTAAGGGGGATCATGACCAAGAATTAAACTGCGATGCATACATTAAAGGAATAAGATATTTATATAATGGATTATCTTTGTGTCACAACCAATGTTGGAGAGTCAAGGAACATTAATGTCCCATAACATTTTTTTTTTTTTTGGGAAATTTGGGGTACGTTACATCAAACATGGTATTTATCTTCTTTTAGATAGAATTTGAAAAATCAATCCCACTTGTATGAAAGAAAATATCCCTAGAATGTAGGTGATTATGACTCATACAACCTCGTCTTTCTTCCTAGTAATGACAATTTTATGTTGGTTATCCTTCAAATTTAAAATTGTAGTCTTTGTACATTACCATTTTGCTTTACTCTTGAAAAATATTTCCATATATTACACCCATATACCATAATTGTGGCCATTTATAAACATAGGCTCTTTCTTGGAACACATGATGTTGATATAAAAATCTAATCCCAAATTCGATATGCAAGTCAAAACCTTAAGTCAATCTACCAAATAGATCCAACTTTTCAGGCAACTAGTCAGATTAGACAACTAGGTATTCCAATAAGAGGTGGTGTCTAAGGAGACCATTGAAATAGTTACGCATACATTTTCATATCTCAACATAATAAGAGTACAAAAAACAAAAAAAATTCCATACATAACGCATACCACACATTGTTATCATGGATCAACCCTTAAAGTTATATCATATAGCACTAAGATGTAACCATCTCCCTTGAGGTGAGGAATATGTGGTCGATCCATAATTGAGAAAATTATAGCCCATACATTTCATCAACATGGATTTCCATAGAAATAATATTTGGTTTATTTTTCTTGGTGCAATTTTGGGTGCAAACATTCTCAACTTCTAACCATCAACAAACTTATGAGGATGGCTGAATTTTTTATTTAGTACATTGCTTGGTTACTTTCTTGTAATGATATTTAAATAGATAGCATATATTTAATAGAGGCACACCAAATTTGTTATCAATATGAATTTATCCTCTTTATTGTAAAACATCCAATGCAAATTTACCTAGAAATTTCAATTAAAATTGCAAATTGAAGTTAATTTTTTCTCTTGCGATGTGACTATTCAACTAAAGAAGATTATTTATTTGTATATATAATATTGCATTCATATATTTTCCCATTCAAAATTATGACAAATGGACAAAAGGTGCCACGCGACATAGTGATTTGGCACCTATATGTGAGCCTCTATGGGAGATATGAATGCCACGTGTCAGGTAAGTGTTGTGCCACATGTTAGAGTGAACCAGAAATTTGAGGAAAAACTTCGTGTTAGGTTATGTTTTCCATGTGTCAGACTAGGTGGTAGGAAGTGGCAAGTCCATGTGTAATCTCAAGTGAAAGCTAATGCATCCTACGGGAATATGGAGCAGAAAGGAATTTAAGGTGTTTCCTTCAATTTCAGCCATTGATCAGAGGAATAAGAAGCATATCTCAGTCATCCATCGAAGTGGGTTGGTCAGAGTGGGTTGCGAATATGAAGGATATTCACTCTTAGAGATGATCTGGGTATTTTATAAGAGACTATATGTGATGAAATGATAGCCTTCGATTTGGAAGGTCCGACAGAGTAAGGGCTCAATAAACCATGTGGCACGTGCTACGTCAATATCATGTTAGAGGGCACTAGTGATAGAGAGCCATGTGGATGCCATGTGGAAATGAGGCAGATATGGTGAGCGAGGACCCCAAAAATTTAAGGCGCCATAAATTTTGATCTAGAACTCAATTTTGAGCATGATGATAGTTGTTGGAAATATCTTGACCAGTAAAAGATGATGGTGCCCTCAGAAGGAGGCTTTGAGATGATTGAGGAAAAGAAAATTTTTGATACCCCATCCCTTAACAGGGTACTTAGGGGGTTGGGTGTTTTACATCTTTCACTTTTCAAGTCTATTTTGTTACATTGAGACTTCATTACCCATTGGTTAGTCACCAATCCTCTCAAGTCCAATGTATTGTTAAAAGATAAATCTTAAACTTCATCTTGATTTAACATTTCCTTTTAAGCTTGATATCTAGATCGGAGATAGTATCTTGATATTCCCCCCTTGAGTTGGAAAATATCTATCCTAAAGAAAGAACATATTCATTGTGGTGAAATGGGTAGTTATATATTATATATATCACTAAGGCTTCTCTGGTTGGTGTAGGAAACTTGATATTTTGCAGTGTAGTTTTGGAAGCGAACACCATTGATGAATGTGACTTTATTTGGAAAAGGACTTCCATGATTCTATCTTTTAATGACTTGTATCACTTCACAACTCTAATTTTTGGTGTTTATATCCTTTATTTATTTCTTCTAGTAAAACTATTTAAGGTTACTTTCTCTCTTTTGTCTTGGCCTAGGATGTGGCATTTATATATATTTCCATTGTAATCTACTTATAGTGTTTATATATAAGGTGAAAAAGTTTGTATGAAGGAATAACTCATAATCATCATTTTGTATGTATGGATCTTGTGTCTATGAGTGGTATTGGCAGTCATATCGAATGTCCTCAACTTAAAATTTTAATGAACTTGTTAACAACACTTGTTTTTATTTTCCTTCTCTTTAATCTTGATATATTAAGCAATTGATGAAATAGTGATATGCATGCACATACATAAACAAAATGTTATATATTAATATCATAATTAGAAATACAGACACAGGAATGTATATTCACAATATTGGAATCCAAATGCACACTCTCATAATTTGATATTAACATCTTGATAATCGAAAATCATTTTTTTATAATTGAGATTCACACTTTTGAAATCAAGATTCAAATTTTGAAACCAAATTCACACTTTGGAAATAGCCATATTCACACTCTCAAAATTTATTTTTTCACTTAAAAACATTTATTTTCACATTTATTTGGAGATAGAGTCGGTGCTTCCTAGAGAACCAACTATAGGAAGCACCAAGTCCCTGTTTCGAGAACCAACTCTAGGAAGCACCAACTCCCTATTTAGAGCACCAACTCTAGGAAGCTCCATCTCCCTTGTTTCAGGCACCAACTTGTAGTGCTCCTCCCTTCCACCCTCACTTCATAAGAATATTTAATTTCTTATTTGGACTCTGATTTTGTTTTGATCTTTTGAATTGGACCACAGAGAGACATTCTTCTCACCATATATTTCCATTTATATAGTATTCTAAAAGGTATAAATTGAAATATTGTGTCTTTTAATACTGAATCATTGCACCTTTTCATTTATTTAACAATTATGTTATTTTAATAACAAATGTCTTCTTTTACTATTACCTTTTAAGTTTATTGGGTGACCTTGGTTCCTCTTTCTCTTTAATTAAGAATGATATTATTAATTGGCATTGGTTCCTAGGCCTAACCATAGTTATGGGAGCCTATAATTTTATTCGTTTCACATCAAACCCACAATGGGGTGTCCAAGGACCTATATAGTGCATTCGGGCTTAACTCTGCCCCTGTTACAGAGCTCTAACATCCTATATGGGTGAAACAATTCTTAAGCACCAAATCTAAAGGTGCTAAACCTTTTCTCCTCTGTGTGTGACTAGTGGCTAGATCCATATGCTTATCCCTTTGTGTGAGTTTAATCAGGATTTTTTATTTCCTTCATTAACCTTGAGATCAAAGGTTACAACGATCACCAACCAAAGGGGTTTTCCAACAGTTTTGTTTTAATCAAACAGTGAGATCGATGACCTGCACAAACCCAACAAGGTGGCACATTAACACTTTTTCATTGGGCACGTTAATCTTGGACCTACACGTCATTGATTTAATTGACGGTCCATATTAATAGCGCAATACTTCAACATAATTAACACTCATGAAACTTGTGGCACACGGTTGCTCCTCTGTCGTCAATCATGACTCCAGATCAATGATCCTATTTCCTCAACCTATATCTCTCATTCCAATAAAATAGATTGTTAGGAATTAATCAAGATTTCACTCAACGGTCGAGATTTCTCCAGGGATTCCAACTTCACTAACCTCACGATCTGATGGTTGGTGGGATTTTGGGATTCCATGATTTTTTTATTTTTTCATTTTACAACCTTTCATCTTCCTGGAGGATTACCTACCGCAATGGTCATAAAGAAAGGATTATCGCTTATTGTCGGTTAACTCCTCCCACTTACTCTATCCTTCCACTAATGCTAGATCTAGCAGCTAGCATTATTCATGAATTTCTCTAGATTGATAGTCTGGATTATTTCACTAATTTGACCTCCCTTTGTCTCAACACTTAACTCTCCTGCATCTTTAGATCATCGATGACCTCACTTGTCATCTATCTACCTCTTTGATGGATGGATATATTTTTCCTTCATTTAACTCTCAACCTCGTTGAAATCAATGGCTACATTTTAATCCTTCGTTGGATGGATGGTCACCACTTGTCGGATATATACTTGCCACGTGTTTTGGCCTTTGGCATGGTTTCACAACTCGAAACTTATAACTGCTGAAGTAAATCCACTAAATTACTTACACTATCCTTACACTACTTGATCCAACAATTGAGAAGGGTCCTTGATAGATCCTTGATCTACAGCTCACATGATTTCATGATTTCATGTCTCTTCCTTGTCCCCAATAATTTTCGAAGTGGCGAAGTTACAGAGTCCTGAAACTTTCTATCTCTTGCTTGAATTTGATAAATGGATGACAATGATCTGCATGATATGATGTTTGAGATTTAATATCCTTTGATCACTAGTCTCCACTTGATCCAATGGTTTATATTCTTCCCGAAATCTTGATCAGATGGTTGTAATTTAAGCTCCCTTTATATAGAGAGTATGTTTTCGATCAATGATTCTAATTCATTCTGAAAAGAAAAATCAATGGCTAGGATTTTAATAGGTTAAATTCTACAGTTCTGCAAGGATTTCGATCCTGATATCACTTTTGCATGATGCTCTCCTTCCTGATATTTCCTTCAACCTTTCCAAAGGTATTAACGATGTGCGCTTTGTTACTATGTGTGGATTCTTTGTAGAATATCCTCTTTATCTCTCCTGATATTATCCTGCAACAATTTGACATCAATTCCCCATATTTGACATCAATTCCAACACCATAACACCAAGTCCAACATTCTCCCCCTTTGGCATTGATGAAAATAGAATAAAACCCCTTATTTTAATTGAGTTTTATTGCTTCTTCCCCCCCTTTAACAACAATGACAGAAGGGATATGTCTATGCTCCCCCCGAGGTTATGCTCCCCCTGTCCATGTGATCCTTCTCTGACGAACCTTGTGTAATTCAATTGGATATGTATATTACCCCCAATTTCTTTTGAAGGTATTCAAAGGTACTCCTGGGCAAGGGTTTTATGAATATATCTATAATTTTTTCCCTAGTGTCCACATATTCCACTTTAACAAATTTTTTGAGAAACTCATTCCCTTAAGAAATGAAATTTGATTGGGGTATGCTTTGTTTTTTAGTGCACGAAAACATTTTTATAAATGTTTATGGCACTGGTATTGTCATAGTTAAGAAGAATTGGATGATCATATTTTACTTGTAAGTCTTCTAGAGTTTGTTTAATCCAAATTACTTGAGTGCATCAGGAGGAAACAACAATATATTCATCTTTTGTCGTTGATAGTGATATGGAGGATTTCTTTTTACTTAGCCATGACACAAGACATTTTCCTAGGAAGAATGCTCCTCCACTAATGATTTTTTTTGCATCCACACTACCATCCCAATCTACATCAGTATATGCAATTAAAGTGAAGTCTTCTCCTTTTGGATACCATAATCCAAAATCCCAGGTGCCTTTAAGATATCTAAAAAATATTTTAGCTTCCTTCATATGAGTCTCTTCAGGTGGAGATTGAAATATGGCCACTCATCCTACAACTTCCATGATATCCGATCTTGTTGTTGTTAATAGGCTACCAATCATTGATATATACAAAGTTTGGTCTACTTCTAATGATTCATCATCTTTTCTTAGTTTGCAACCTATAACCATAAGAGTGCTCATAGGTTTACACTCTTCCATCTGAAATCTCTTCAACATTTCTTGAATGTATTTAGTTTGAGATATGAATATTACTTTGTCCGATTGTGAAACTTGTAAACCAAAGAATAATGTCAGTTCACCAATCATTAACATTTCAAACTCTTTTTCCATTTCTGTAGAAAATTGTTTTCTTAGAGGATTTTGATTACTCCCAAAGATGATATCATCCACATATACTACAACGATAATCATATTACAATTTTCAATTTTAATGTAAATATTGTTTTCAATAGCTCCTCTTTTGTATCCTTGTTGTTGTATATGATTATCAAGTCTTGAAAACCATGCCCTTGGGGCTTGTTTGAGACCACACAATGCTTTCTTTAATTTGTAGACATAGTCTTCATTTTCTAATAACATAAATCCCTTATGTTTTTCTATATAAACCTCTCCTTCTAGGTTTCCATTTAAGAATCATGATTTTACATTCATTTGATATATTTTAAAGTTTTTGAAACATGAAAATGCCAAGAACATTCTAATAGCTTATAATCTGGCTATTGGGGAAAATGTTTCCTCAAAATCAATCCCTTCTACTTGGGCATATCCTTTGCACATTAGTCTTTCTTTATTTGTGATAACTTGACCATCTTCATTAAATTTATTTTTGAAAACCCACTTGGTCCCTACAACATTTTTGTCTATTGGTCTTGGAACAAGATCCTGGGTTTGATTCTTTTCTATTTGATCAAGCTATTCATTCATGGATTTCATCCAATCTTCATTTTTTCTAGATTATGCAAATCCTTTGGGTTCTATTGGGGACAAAATTGCCTGTTCTGATTCATATCTTAGCCTTCTTCTTGTTCCAACTCTAGCACTTTTGTTTCCTATGATTTGACTTTCACGATGATCTCTTTGTACTCTTCTTAATGGTGTTTTTGACTCTTGTCTTGGTGATTCTTATTCTTGTATTTCTTCAGTTTCATCATCATCATCATCATCATCATC
>ML822639.1:59026-71496 GCA_009831015.1 Picea engelmannii | reverse complement strand
TTATTAAGTATTTATAAATTTACCATAAATGAATATCACTTAAATTATTATAAATCAAAGTTATTATAACAACCATAAAGATCTTTTAATATATAATAAAATCTTTCAACCAAAAATATTCTATTCATAATTAATCATATCTAAAAAAAACTTATTAAAGATTAAAAACCTATTAAATATACACATTTCTGAAAAGTAATAGGCCTATTAACGTAACCAAAAAATATTATAAAATTGGAGATTGATTGAAATTTATATAGCGGCAATTAGGCAATTATATATAAGATTGGAGATTGATTGAAATTTATATAGGCGGCAGTTATATAGACAAATTATTTGACATAAAGGGAAAACGGCAACACGTTTTTGCTTGAAATGTTTAGGAAATATTTTATTTTAATTAATTTCACTGCTCTGTTAACCCTAACTCTGCCGCTGCTTGAGTTGACATCCTTTAGGTCTAATTGTGACGGAAATCTCATAACATAATTGGCCATTACATGATACAAATGGATTCAGAAAGTGGTGGAGTTGATGCTAGTATGGAAAAACAAAAAGTGGTGGAGTTGATGATAGTAAGGAAAAAACAATAGAATGACAATAACAAGGGTAATAGCTTAAAAGTAGTTAGTCTCTGTTTTAGTTAAGATATTAAATAGTTAATGTCTTAGTATTATAAACTTTTTGGGGAAAATTAAAATTTTATTTGTGATCTTATAATATTTATATACGTTCAAGTTATATTAGGTTTTTAATTTTTATAGGTTAAAATGTATATTTGATTAATGTGTGGTTTAAAAAGAATGGTATTTTCATTTTCATTTTGTAAAAAAAAAATATATATATATGACTTAAAAATTATATACAATGTAACATATACATAGAAATTTATAACTATAATTAGATTTAAAATTATTAATTTATTTGAAGGATTCATCTTAGGATTGATGCCAATGGGTAGAGGTATTGGTGGGCACCACCAACAAATGCCTCATTTCTTAAACTCAATAAATTTTAAGTGCACCTCATTTCATAAAGCTTAGTAATTAGTTTAAATTATTTTGTCGTCCATATGTTGAGGGTTTATCCAAGTTTCCTCATCATTGCTTAGCATGATTGTCTCTTCTCTCCCTATGAATTTCTTGGTTAGGAAGGCTTCTCGAGTATGTTGTTACTTTTAGACATTGGCGATTTAAGTTTAATTTTATATTTATACATTAGAATTAAGAAGTATTATTTTTACAACTGAATAAGTAATAATGGTTAGATTGTGATCCATGACAAATTACACATGGCTGATATAATCATGAGATTTATCGTGAATCCATGTGTCTCCAAGATTTGTTTTGGAAATGGATACTAAGACTCTTCTAAACGTTGTGGGGATTCTAGGAGAGAATGTGATGAGGGCAATGGATACGAATGCAAAACTAGAATTGAAAGGTTTTGGTAGTACGAGGAGCGATTTTGGAAGTGAACAAAAATAAGACATTTACATTCATCATTATATTTAGGGAATTATGTTAAATAATACAATCCAATCAAGCATGAAGAGGATGTCGTTAACCAAACTTATAAGACACTATAAACTTCCTCATAGAGTATTGGTTAATACATGTAGAGCCTAATAAACCATGTTCAATAACATCTCAATCCATATGCCTCATCAAAAAATCCATTGCTCAAATGGGTCTTCCAAGTGTTTATTAGAAAATTCAAAATTACAACAACAATTAACACATGAATGAGAACTATAATTCCCAAAGCTATGAAAAATAAAACTAGGTATATCTCTCATATATGTCAAATAATCAACACAATACAATATTATGATACATTTGAGATTGTTTTCTATACTTTGGGATGAATTGTGTGTCCTGCAAGGTCAAAAGGAATACTTTGGTACAGACACATTAGGGCATGTAGGACCACAAAATTCATCTCCACTCGTGTTGTGTAGTCCCATTATCATTGTAAGTGTGGTTTAATGGTGTGCAATCCAATTGTCATTGCAAGAGTAATTTGTTAGGCATTTTGATCAGCGCTTCCACACGTCCTTCTTGATGCTAGGGAGTTTAGACCTAGGGTTCATCCATATTTGTCCAACAAAAATCCCAGAGCACCGACATATCAATCCTCGGCCAAGGCCGAGGAAGGTCTCATCCGAAATGCAGAGAGGATCACAGAGACCGTAAGGTCTTTGTGAAGGGGATGAAAGATAAACACACAATGAGTCATCAGGATCGACATCCATGCAATCTCATATCTGACAGATTATTTAGGACTAAGAATTAAAACAATACACACACATATTCATCTCATACATGATAAACACAAAATGGGTCAGAACTGCTACATCTTTATTACTAGAAGCATTTCACCACAACAGAGATATACATTGTGTAGGACAGATACATATGATATCCATAGAAATTCATATATTCTCTATATAAATCCTCAGAATTACAACATGTTGCACAATGCACCTTTTCTTAACACTTATAGATACACAGACACATAAATATACTCATAACATTGCAGTATTGCAACATGCTCGGAGTGATGATGCAGGAGCATTTTTTCTTCCAAAATCTACCTTGTTGAACATACCTAGGGGGTCTATGAATTTACCAAGGGAGTTGGTTCCCTAACTTTTTATTATTGTAATCTCTTATGCTTTATTGAAATTCTAGAAGGAATGCATAGGATAGGGTTTGTTTAATTGAATTTGGTTAAACGTAAGTCAATCTGCCTATGATAGCAGATCCTGAGAGTTGTGAGGTCTAGAAGATATCCTAGAGTGTTAAGCCCTAAATAGTGGAACATTACCCCTTAATTGGGGCATACTACATTAGTAATGTTATTTTATTTATGTCGGCTTGGGTCCATTATTTGTAATTGTACCTCCTAGTCTCCTATATATACCAAAGATACATTTTCATTTGGAATCATCTTGTATTGGGAAATTTATGTGGTGTATAAGGAGGTTTCCCCCTCGAAGAGGCTTATTATCTGAAATTATATCTTTTTCAAGGCATTGAGTACTTATTCTGAGGTTTTCCTATGTTATCTTGATATTTGATTCTTAACATTTGGTATCAGAGCTCAAGGTCTTAGGGTTTCACTGCTACATCTGAGACACCTTGGAATTTTTGCTATAATTTTTTTTCTACGACGTTTCAGAAAGAAACCCCTGGAGTATATTTAGTATATGGATCAATGTACGTTGGGTTCAAATTTCATCTCTTGAGGCCTTATACTTTCAGAGATACAACCCGTGTAAGATAGGGTTATGGAATCATCCTGAATTTAGTCATCGCGAAATTTTCACTATGAAATTTTTTCTGTAACGTTTTAGACTCTGAAATCCACAGGATATTCACAGAAATTATTAAGGTATCTGTGACAAAAATTTCATCTTCTGGGTCATCTTAAATTTGTAGATACACCCTGTGTAATATAGGGCATTTGACAATAACAAGGGTAATAGCTTAAAAGTAGGGCATCACACATAGCTTAAACACACAATGAGTCATCAGGATCGACATCCATGCAATCTCATATCTGACAGATTATTTAGGACTAAGAATTAAAACAATACACACACATATTCATCTCATACATGATAGACACAAAATGGGTCATAACTGCTACATCTTTATTACTAGAGGCATTTCATCACAACAGAGATATACATTGTGTAGGAAAGATACATATGATATCCATAGAACTTCATATATTCTCTATATAAATCCTCAGAATTACAACATGTTGCACAATGCGCCTTTTCTTAACACTTATAGATACACAGACACATAAATATACTCAAAACATTGCAGTATTACAACATGCTTAGAGTGATGATGCAGGAGCATTTTTGCTTCCAAAATCTACCTTGTTGAATAGACCTAGGGGGTCTATGAATTTACCAAGGGAGTTGGTTCCCTAACTTGTTATTATTGTAATCTCTTATGCTTTATTGAAATTCTAGAAGGAATGCATAGGATAGGGTTTGTTTAATTGAATTTGGTTCAATGTAAGTCAATCTGCCTATGATAGCAGATCCTGAGAGTTGTGAGGTCTAGAAGATATATTAGAGTGTTAATCCCTAAATAGTGGCACATTACCCCTTAATTAGGGCATATTACATTAGTAATGTTATTATATTTATGCCGGCTTGGGTCCATTATTTGTAATTGTACCTCCTAGTCTCCTATACATACCAAGGAGACATTTTCATTTGGAATCATCTTGTATTGGGAAATTTATGTGGTCTATAAGGAAGTTTCCCCCTCGAAGAGGCTTATTATCTGAAATTATATATTTTTCAAGGCATTGAGTACTTATTCTGAGGTTTTTCTATGCTATCTTGATATTTGGTTCTTAACATTTGGTATCAGAGCTCAAGGTCTTGGGGTTTCACTGCAACATCTGAGACACCTTGGAATTTTTGCTATAATTTTTTTTCTATGACGTTTCAGAAAGAAACCCCTTGGATTATATTTAGTATACAGATCAATTTACGTTGGGTTCAAATTTCATCTCCTGAGGCCTTATACTTTCAGAGATACAACCCGTGTAAGATAGGGTTATGGAATCATCTTGAATTTAGTCATCGCGAAATTTTTTCTGTAACGTTTCAAACTCTGAAATCCACAGGATATTCATAGAAATTATTAAGGTATCTGTCATAAAAATTTCAGCTTCTGGGTCATCTTAAATTTGTAGATACACCATGTGGAATATAGGGTGTCTCACTAGTCTCAAGAAGGTGTTCTAGGTAAAAAATTCATAAATTCTTCCTCGAGTATCCAAATTGAGTGAGACCAGTTGCATTGGATAGTGGACAGTCTGTAGTATTTATGGTACAATATTCATAATTTATATTAATTATTTTGTGTGGGGCACTCTATACAAGTGAGATCTCCTGGAAAGGCCACAAATCAACAAGTTGTGGGGAAGTTACCATAAATTCCACTTGGCACATCCAATTTTGATCAGACATGTGGAATTGCAGAGAAGAAATATCAGAGAACTAAAATAAATAAATTTTCATATCCAGAAGGGCCGAAGTTTTGGAGATACAATAAAAGAAAGATTATCTAGCAGAACCACCTCAAAATCAAGGTTTAAAGTGATACTGGGCCAACATGCCATCATAAAAAGGAACTTACACACCAAATAAGCCTCTAGACAGTCCTACTTGGACTCTTGATGAAGGTGAAGAAATGTGTAGGGACATAAATGATTTACAAAAAAAGGTAGTAACAAAAGATGAAATACAAGGGATGATGGATTCAACGAAAGCTAAGTTGGAGGAAATAATGAATACTAAGATGGATGGTTTAAAAAGGGAGATCATGGAAGGATTGAAAAATTTCCTAATAGAGAGGACACTTGAAAGTGAAAATGTATCCCATGAAATTCATGATGAGGACAGAAGGAAAATGAATCAAGAATGGAGAAACTCTAAATTTGGGTTGAAGACCAACCACTTTCCTAATATCAATATCAGGAATTTTGATGGCAAGGACTCAATCACATGGATACTTCAGGTGGAACAATTCTTTGATCTACATAATGTGCCACATACACAAAAGGTACAGATTGCTTCTTTATATTTAGAACCCAATAAATTTGTGTGGTATCGATGGCTTTGTTCTTGTAAATCACTCGTCACTTGGACAATTTTCACGCAAGAAATGATAGTACACTATGAGGATACAAGGAGCAATACCTTCTTTAAACAATTCATAAATCTTAAGCAAAAGGGGTCAGTTACATAGCACATTGAGAACTTCCAAAGATTGAATATAAAGGTAACAGATATTCCAGATGAGCACTTGATTGATGTATTTATAGGAACTTTAAGGGATAACATTCAACATGAGGTTCTCCTTTGGGAACCCAAATAATTGGAGAATGCATTTAGGGTGGCAAGAAATGTTGAAAGTAAAAATATAGCTATGGCTACTAGAAGGACCACTCCTAACATCTATCGAGAGAATAATGTTTCTTCTTCTAAAACACCTCAACCTACAAGGTTGACACCTCAACAATTGGAGGAAAGAAAAGCAAAAGGTTTATGCTTAATTGTGACAACAAGTATAGTAAGGGACATAAGTGTGGTGAGAATAAATTATTCTACATAGATTGTGAAGAGGAATAAGAAGAAGAGCAAGAACCACCTCAAGATGAAAACGTAGAAGCGATTTCTTCTGAAGAGTTGACTCCCATGATATTGTGTAATGCATTGGCTAGAATTAGCACTCCTCAAACCCTTAGGATCGAAGGATATATCAAAAATAAAAAGCTAATAGTCCTAATGGATTCTGGTAGTACTCATAATTTCATTCACTACAAAATAGCCAAAGATCTCAATTTCTTTGTATATCTAGCACCAAAGTTTCAAGTAGTGATTGCAGATGGAGGAACTATCAATTTCTCAGGAAAATGCAATAATATCAATATTACTATGGGGGAATATGTAATGAATAGTCCAATGATTGATATACCCATGGGTGGTGATGATGTCATACTAGGAATCCAATGGTTACATTCATTAGGAACAATGGTTTTTAATTTTCAATAACTTTTCATGAAATTTTCATTGGAAGGAAAAAAAATGAGTTAAGATGTATCACAAGGAAACCCAGTAAGGTGATAAGCTCTAATGGAATGACAAAATTATTGAAAAAGGGGCATCAAGGTGTAATTTCACAACTATGCTCACTAGATGTTCAAACATCTAAGCCATCTATTCCCCTAGATCTCCAAGGGGTCATTGATAAGAATTCCAAAGTATTTGAAGATATTCCCAAAGGTCTTCCACCCACTCAAAATCATGATCACGATATTCACCTAATTCCTGGGAGTGTTCCTCCTAAAATAAATCCGTATAGATACCCTTATGCCCAGAAGAGTGAAATTGAGAGCATGGTTGAAGAAATGTTAGAGGCTGGCATTATTAGACCTAGCCAAAGTTCTTACTCTGCACCGATCGTAATGATATTCAAGAAAGACGTCTCATGGTGTATGTGTACAGATTATAGAGAGTTCAACAAGATCACTATTAAAGATATGTTTTCCATTCCCGTCATTAATGAATTTTTAGATGAACTACATGGAGCAATCTATTTCACAAACTTGGATCTCTGTTCAGGGTATGATCATATTAGAATGAAGGAAGAAGATATCCCCCAAAATAGAATTTCGAACTCATGAAGGCCATTATGAATTTTTGGTCATGCCTTTTGGCCTTACAAATGCACATTCCACATTCCAAGGGTTGATGAATTCCATTTTCAAGCCCTTCCTTCGAAAATTTGTGTTAGTATTTTTTGATGATATACTAATCTATAGCAAGTCTTGGGAGGATCATGTGTGACATGTTGACAAGGTGCTACAACTACTAAAGGAGCAACAACTATATGCCAAACCATCCAAATGATTCTTTGGGATGAAGGAGGTAGAGTATTTGGGTCATATTGTATCTCATGAAGGTGTCAAGGTAGACCCTAACAAGATTAATGCCATAATGGACTGGCCGATTCCCAAAAAATTGAAGAATCTTAGAGGATTTTTGGGTTTGACAGGTTACTACTGCAAGTTTGTTTGGAACTATGGGAGAATAGAAGCACCTTTAACGCCACTAACTAAGAAGGATGCATTTTCATGGACTCCATAGGAAACTAAATATTTTGAACAACTTAAAGAGGTGATGTGCAAAGCTCCTGTCTTGACCACACCAGACTTCACAAAAACCTTTATTGTGGATTGTGATGCCTCGGGAAATGGAATTGGTGTTGTGCTAATGCAAGAAGGAATGCCCCTCGCTTTTGAAAGTCGGTTGTTACACATTATTTTCGTCACCCTCATGACCGTTAATGATGTAAATCTATCTGTTGCCTTCAGAAGGGTCAATGGCCTGAATTCCTAAAGAAAGAAGGGAGAAGAATTTTTCCTGAGAGATCAAGTTGTGTTTTCCTCTTTAAAAACCCTATTTTGGAGGATTTTTGTGGGTTGCACCATAGCTAGGGTGCGAAAATGATTTATTTCCGTAGGCTGCACTATAGCTAGGGCATGGAATTTCTGCAGGCTGCACTATAGCTAGGTCACGACGGCCTTTGTACTTGGGAAAAATAAGCATTTTCTCAATGGTTCTAGAAGGAGAAGCTTCTATGGTGAGGTGGCCTCTGAATGGTTTGGATCTTACTCACTTTCATGATTTAGTGGGATCATCCTAACCTCCTCACCTTATCCTCTTCAGCTTATAAAAGGAGAGGAACTCTCATGGAGAGAGTTAGCTTGATTGGGTTGGAAAGTTTGTGAGCCTTTGAGATTAGTTGGATTTGGCTTGGAATTATTAGCTTGGTTAGAGTGGCTTTGAGATTTTCTTTTGTCAAGATATATGTCAGATCTACAGTCTCATAATTATTGGATCAAAAGTGTGTGGGAAGAAAGGAACTATGGGAAGGAACCTTATGACATCAAGGCATCTTGTTGTAATCTCTCTTCCTATTATTAATATAATACAGTGGCATGTTTCTTTCCCATGGAATTTTCTTCCCCAAGTTTTGTTCCCCTTTTGAACAGATTGTGAGAAGTTGAATTTTGCAGTATGAGATACTACCTTGCGACACTTTTTTGGTGGAACAGTAGTCGTAACTACCTCTGGTATTCTATAGACATGACCCCCCAAAGTAACAATAACATTGCGGGGTCGAGACTCATAAACAACATGGTGCTTCCACATATATGGTTGTCCCAAGAGAACATCACAGACATCCAGTGGGGCAACATCACATAATACCTCATCCTTGAAGGGTTGGATGTCATATGACAATAGACACTGCTGGCTGACACAAATATCTCGTCCTTGGCGAAGCCACTCGATGTTGTATGGCTGCGGGTGTGGTGTTGTTGACAATCCCAACTGTTTTACATCCTATGCTGAGATGAGGTTCTTCTGGATTCCGCTATCAACAATAAAATGTAGTGGGGTCCCCTTCACTCACATCTGTGAATGAAAAAGGTGCTCCCCCTCTTCAGGATCTGTTGGTTCTTCTAGTTGAATTGTTGCGATCACGATAGTAGCAGTGGGGTCCACGTCAATGATCTGTCCTTTACCATTATCTTCATAATCAAATTCTGAATCAGGGTTCGACTCTTTGTCTTTGATCTCAGACACCAATGACAGTTTTGAGCGACATTCATCGGTGTTGTGCCAGGGGCTTTTTTGGAACTCGCACCATTTTTCGGTGTCTTTTGTCTTCTCGTGACCCTTCTTTTCATGTGTCTTGGATTGGTTTTCGGGAGACTGTTTGTTAGGGTCGTCTTTGTCATACTTTGGTTGTTGCAGATTTGCAGACCCGAACTCCCATTTGTTCTCGTGCTTAAATTTATGCTCAATTTTAATAGCATATATATAAGCAACATCGAGTGATGAGATGTCCAGAAAATCCATTTCAGTCTGGATGTATCTATGTAGAGCCCCATAGTATTTCAAAACCAAATGTTGCTCGGATTCTTTGATACCCAGCTTGGTGCGCAAGGTATGGAAGGTATTGGTGAACTCTGGAACTAATTGGCCCCTCTCTTGCCACAGTGTGGTCCATCTCATGTACTGGTCCTCATAGTTGCCAACAAGGTAATATTGTTCCTTTACCGCATCTACAAAAAAATCCCAAGTGGTATCGACCCCATATATTCCAGACTCCTCTGTGGAACTTTGCTCCCAGTAAGTTTCCCACCAATGTTTGACATGAGGAAGAACTTTAAGGAGTGTGAAGGTGATATTTTCTTTGTTGGAAAAATTGTGAAGAGAGAAATAACCTTCTAGCAGAGTTAACCATTTTTCTAGGGCTTCTGCATCTATCTATCCTTCAAATACAAGAATATCAAAATTAACTTGTACCTTGAAAGTCAAGGTTCCTCTAAAGTGGCCACTTGATGAAGATGTGCCTGCTGCTATCGATAGGCGTTTAAGGATGTGGGAAAAATTCTCCATCATTTCGTCCCTCTGTCATGTGAGAGCTTGCTCAAGCAACAGATTGATAAGATCGTCTGCTCTGGCGTTTTTCTTTTCTTCTGCCATTAAGGGTTTCTTGGGTGTGCGAGAGAAATTATCTTCAAGAGAGACAAGCTCAAGACCCAACTTGCTATACTCGGACCTCGTCGGGGACATGCACTGAAAAAATGATCAAGAGCAGCCTACTCTGATACCACTCATCCAGATTATTTTCGGCACGAAATGAGGTCGGAGATATAATAAAGAAATGCACAGAGATATCACACATATTCAATAATATAACAGAAATGTATCAGATATGAAACCATAAACATAGATATACAGTAATACACGATTTCTATTAATGAAAGAAATGTACAGTGACTGTAAAAATACAGAGTGAAAGACTCGCTAGAATGGTGGCAGCTTATCTCTGAGAAGAGATGTGATGGCTACTCGCATTCGCAAGAAGATGATTACAATGAGGCTCTCAAGGAATTTTTAAAATAAACTGGAATTCCAAAAACCCTAGACATCCAAAAACCTAACCCTAGGAGATGAAGCACCAAAAGTCATCTGGGCCCCGTTTGGGTAAGTGAGTACATCAACTTCCCGGGGTTATAACTTTTGCATACGATCTCTGTTTTAGGCGTGTGAGAGATCGTTGCAAAAGTATCATCAAGGAGATTCATTTTGGGGGCTCAATCATGCCTTTGGTTATCATTGAGAACCTCAATCTCAAAAAACCTTCATTTGGGCCCTCAAAATGGCCTCGAAAGTTAAAAACTACTAAAATTAGTAAATTGTCAAAATTGCCAAAAAGTTGTTTTGAGCTAGTCGAAAAAGGTGGGTGGCCACCGATATCCACCTGGATCAATCCTCCCTTCTTAGGAAGAAATGGTCTCCATTACGTTCAGTTCCCCGGGGAGAGGGAAAAGCGTTTGCTAAATCTGCATCTTGTTGAACTGCTTGACTTGTTGGAGACGTCGTGTTGCTCAGTTTATGGAAGTATGTCATGAACCTGTTGAGCTGAGGCTGTTCAACAAGTCGAGCTACATGAGGAGACGGTGTGCAGAAGGAATCTTTGCATTTTGTTGCAACCTTGTCGACCTGCTTCTGTTGGATAGAAGGTGCTTGGGGCGAGTTTGTAGTGGTTCCAATGTCCTTCTCTTCCCTTTTTCAACAGATTGTGAAGAAGATGAATTTTGCAGTATGAGATACTACCTTGTGACACTTTTTTGGTGGAACAGTAGTCAGAACTACCTCTGGTATTCTATAGAGATAACCCCCCAAAGTAACAATGACACTACGGGGTCGAGACTCATAAGCAACATGGCGCTTCCACATATATGGTTGGCCCAAGAGAACGTCACAGACATCTAGTGGGGCAACATCACATAATACCTCATACTTGAAGGGATGGATGCCGTATGGCAATAGACACTTCTTGGTGACATGAATATCTCATCCTTGGCGAAGCCACCCAATGTTGTATGGCTGCGGGTGTGGTGTTGTCGACAATCCCAACTGTTTGACGACCTCTGCTGAGATGAGGTTCTTCTGTCTTCCACTGTCAACAATAAAATGCAGCAGGGTCCCCTTCACCCCCATCTGTGAATGGAAAAGGCGCTCCCCCTCTTCAGGATCTATTGGTTCTTCTGGTTGAATTGTTGCGGTTGCGACAATAGCAATGCGGTCCGTGTCAATGATCTGTCCTTTACCATTATTTTCATAATCAAATTCTGAATCAGGGCTCGGTTCTTTGTCTTCGATCTCGACCACCAATGACTATTTTGAGCGACATTCATCGGTGTTGTGCCAGGGGATTTTGTGGAACTCGCACAATTTTCCGGTGTCCTTCTTTGTCTTCTCGTGACCCTTCTTTTCCTATGTCTTGGACTGGTTTTTGGGAGACTATTTGTTAGGGTTGTCTTTGTCATACTTTGGTTGTTGTGGATTTGCAGACCCGAACTCCTGTTTGTTCTAGTGCTTAAATTTCTACTCAATTTTAGCAACATATCGATAAGCAACACCAAGTGATGAGATTTCCAGAAAATCCATTTCAGTCTGGATGTATCTGTGTAGAGCCCCATGGTATTTAAGAACCAAATGTCGCTCGGAGTCTTTGATACCTAGCTTGGTGCGCAAGGTATGGAAGGTATTGGTGAACTACATAACTACTTGGCCCCTCTCTTGCCGCAGTGTGGTCCATCTCATGTACTGGTCCTCATAGTTTCCAACAGGGTAATACTGTTCCTTTACCACATCCACAAAAAAATCCCAAGTGGGCTCGACCCAATATATTCCAAACTCCTTTATGGAACTTTTCTCCCAATAAGTTTCCCACCAATTTTTGACATGAGGGAGAGCTTTAAGGAGTGTGAAGGTGATCTTTTCTTTGTCGGAAAAATTGTGAACAGAGAAATAACCTTCTAGCAGAGTTAACCATTTTTCTAGGGCT
>ML822639.1:0-47507 GCA_009831015.1 Picea engelmannii | reverse complement strand
GGACTGGCCGATTCCCAAAAAATTGAAGAATCTTAGAGGATTTTTGGGTTTGACAGGTTACTACCGCAAGTTTGTTCAGAACTATGGGAGAATAGAAGCACATTTAACGCCACTAACTAAGAAGGATGCATTTTCATGGACTCTAGAGGAAACTAAATATTTTGAACAACTTAAAGAGGTGATGTGAAAATCTCCTGTCTTGACCACACCAGACTTCACAAAAACCTTTATTGTGGATTGTGATGCCTTGGGAAATGGCATTGGTGTTGTCCTAATGCAAGAAAGAATGCCCCTCGATTTTGAAATTTAGTTGTTACACATTATTTTCGTCACCCTCATGATCGTTAATAATGTAAACCTATTCGTTGCCTTCAGAAGGGCCAGTGTCCTGAATTCCTAAAGAAAGAAGGGAGAAGAACTTTTCCTAAGAGATGAAGTTGTGTTTTCCTCTGTAAAAACCCTATTTTGGAGGATTTTTGCAGGCTGCACCATAGCTAGGTTGCAGAAATGCCCGATTTTTGCAGGCTACACTATAGCTAGGGCACGAAATTTTCGTAGGTTGCACTATATCCAGGTCGCGACATCCTTCATATGTGGGAAAAATAAGCATTTTCTCGATGGTTCTAGAAGGAGAAGCTTCTATGTTGAGGTGGCCTCCGAATGGTTTGGATCTTACTCACTTTCATGATTTAGTGGAATCATCCTAACCTCTTCACCTTATCCTCTTCAGTTTATAAAAGGAGAGGAGCTCTCATGGAGAAAGTTAGCTTGATTGGGTTGGAAAGTTCTTGAGCCTTTGAGATTAGTTGGATTTGGCTTGGAATTATTAGCTTGGTTAGAGTGGCTTTGAGCTTTGATTTTGTCAATATAGATGTCAGATCTATAGTCTCAGAATTCTTGGATCAAAAGTGTGTGGGAAGCAAGGAACTACGGGAAGGAACCTTACGACATCAAGGCATCTAGTTGTAATCTCTCTTCCTATTATTAATATAATACAATGGCATGTTTCTTTCCCATAGAATTATCTTTATTTTATTGCATAATTCCCTTTGATCATATGCATAGGTTGTCATTGAATATACTCTCTCTTCTTTCACTTTGGTTGGTTTGTGTCTCACTGCAGGATAAATATCACAAGAGCACCGGAGCAAAACAGGAACAACAAAGATATAAGGAAGTGACATTTAAAGGTATCCCACTCTCTCGTTAGAGAGTACAACCCAAGTGGTCAATCCAATTTCATCTTTGGTCGACCCCACTCTCTTGTTAGAGAGTGAAACCAAACTGGTCAATCTGTTTCCACCCGTCGGCCCCATTCTCCCTTTGGAGAATGAAATCCAAGTGGTCGATCTGATCTCTCCATCAGTCGATCCCACTCTCCCACTAGAGAGTAATCCTGATACTGCTCACGTTTTTCTCGTTGATATAAACTCTACCGTGCCGACGGGTATTCCTCCTTCTCCTGTGAAACCCCCTCCAAGTAATGAGGCCATACATTTTGATTGGGGTGTGATAAATGGGCCTCATCTTCCCTCTCACATTCCTTTCTAGATTATAGTGCAAGTTTGTGGTCGGGATGTTCCTCAGACGTTGATAGATGAAGGTGCATCCGTCAGTATTTTTTCCTCTTTTGCTTGGAAATATTTGGGTTGTCCTCAGCTTGCCCTGGTTACGCAGAATCTGTTAGCTTTTAACAGAAGAACCAATCAACCTTTAGGGACCCTTCCTCAGTTTCCTGTAACTTTGGGAGGGAAAATTGTCTTTATTGATGTCATGGTAGTCCAAGATCCCTTGGATTTCGCTTTACTCCTTGGGCGGGATTATGTCTATGCCATGAAAGCTATTGTGTCCACTCTTTTTCATGTGATATCTTTCCCTCATGATGGAATAATTGTGACTATTGATCAACTTTCATTCATCGATCTTTATTGGATTACCTCCCTAAGTAGTTCTTATATGCAGATGGTATCGTCCCCGCCACATATTAATTACGTGGTGTTGTCTCCCATGCCTTCAGTTGTCGATGAAGATGAGCCTCTCACTGTAAGCTCACTCCCTTATGACTTAGATCTAGTAGTTGACATCGTGATCTCTTCAATAGGATTTTTAGAGGTTGATCTCCTTGCCCCTATCGCGGCCCTTGACATGGTGTCCTCCCAGAGTGTTGTTCTTCCATCAAGTGAAGATCTCTTGGAAGCCATGACCAAGTTTCGTCCCTTGACATGGTTTTCTTCCAGAGCACTGTCCTCTTGGAAGCCATGATCAAGAAGAGAGCTTTGAGCATGGTTTTCTAATTTCAAGCTCATTAAAAAATGAAACCAGCCTTCAACATGGTTTTCTAATTTCAAGCTCATTAAAAAATGAAACCAGCGATGAGCATGATTTTCCGATTTCAAGCTCATTAAAAAATGAAATCAGTTACGAGGATAGTTTTTGCATCTCTATGAAAACCTTGTTAAAATATGAAACAGAGCTTACGAGCATAGTTCCTATTTCTGTGTCAAGCTCGTTAAAAAATGAAACAGAGGTCTAGGGGTTGAACCTAGATTCTCGAGCATAGTTCTTATCCTGTGTCAAGCTCGTTTAAAAATGAAACAAATTCCCCCTCTCTATGGAGTCAAGTCCTTCATCTAGTATTTGAAGCTTCCTTTCCTCCGCCTTTGTAGTTAGATGAAACAAAGCTTGGGGGGAAATGCTTCCATCCTCAAGACTTCATGTTGAAGTTGGAGCCCCTAGTTTTTTAAGCTGGGGGCTAAGTACCAACCATGCATTGGGAAGTCACAAGCATAGTTTTCTATGTTTCAAGCTTGTGTAAAAATGAAACCACTTATCTCAAGCATAATTTCCTCTGGTTCAAGCTTGTGTAAAAATGAAACCAAAACCAAGCATAAGTTTTGTTTAGTTTTTAAGCTTGTGTAAAAATAAAATCTATCCCAATCATAGTTTTGTTTTGTTTTAAATCTTGTGTAAAAATGAAAACAATCCCGAGCTTAGTATTTGTTCTTTCTTGTGCTCATAAATACATGAGAATAAGTTATCAACCTTAGTCTTTGTTATTTCTCATGCTCGTAAATCAATGAGAATGTAACCGAGTAAACTTTTATCACTTTTTCAGACTCATAAAGGTTATACGAAAAACGAACCCCCTGGAGTTCCCTTTAAGATCTTTTCAGACTCTCTAAACATGAAAAGATTGTCGAACGACCTTGTTCTTTTCACTCTCATAAAATTATTTGAAGAAAATGTTTGATGGGTGGTAGGTTATCACTTTTACGGTCTCATAAAACTAATTTATGAAAAATGAACTGAGAGAGTTCTCTTTAAGTGTTGTTTTAGACTCTATAAACATGAAAACCCCCTGAGTTTTCTATCTTTGGACTCATTAAACAAGAATCGAAAGACCCATATGGGACTGAACCACTCCTTCCTAGGGTTCTTTAAACATACTCCGAGGGACTCATCTAAAGGATGAGCTTACATTTCAAGCATATGTTATCCTCCTCAAGATTATGTAAAAATAAAGAGGTACTCACCAGTAATGGTGGGGGGAAAAATTGGGAAAGAAATGTGTATTAACCTGTATTATATGGAAGAGTCACTTTTGAACATGACACCCTTTCACTTGCCTTGTGTCTAGGTTGGAAAATCCACTTTCTGTGATTCCTGTTGTTGAGTCAGTGTTTCCAAGACAGTTGTCGTGTCATCAATATGTTCAAAGAGAAGTTCAACCCAGAAAGCATTCTATTACTTCGGTCATTTATGTAGTCCTTAAGCCTTCTATTGCATCGACCATCCCTGAGTCAGTCCTGAATCACTTGTTACTTTGATCTACATCAAATCTTGTTACTTGTTTTGTGTCATTGATGTGGGATACATTAAGGCCCTCCTTTGATGAGTCTTTTCCTATCGACTTCAACTCATTATACAAGAATTAGACTTAGAAACTAATTGGTACCTTGGAACTTGCATGCCTCAATGACAGGTTTCCTCGCTTTCGACAGTGGGTTTTCATTATTGACCCCTGATCGGGAGATTCCGCCGAGTGTTCGACTTCAGCTCATTGATTCACATTCGTTGGATTTTACTGGTGTACCTTGGGATTCATTGACATTAATTGTGATTTCCCTCACACTTGTTAACAATATTCATTAATGACCGGTAATCAAGTGGTTTCTACCATTTCGACTTCAACACATGTATTCGCATGGTTAGATTCGTACTATAAAGTGGTGGAGATGAAGACCTTGAATCTTTTCTCATAGATTCAGGTTGCGTTGGAGTGTATTCAGCTTGTACTGTTGCATAGATCCACATTGTATATCTCGTGGCTATGTTCAAATTTGAGTCTTTAACACATAGATCCACAGTGTATTTTTGGTGGCTATGTTCAGATTTGAGTCATAATGGCATGGATCCACGGTGTATGTTTGGTGGCCATGACCTGTCTTACTTGACATGGATCTTCGCATGTCGGCATTTATGATTTGAGTCATTTGTATTCTGAGTATGGGAATGCCTACCTTAGTGATGATATATTATTGTACTATATTTCCTTATTTGTTGGAAGGTTTCTGACTGACTGTTGCTTATTTCCTATACACACTCGACAAAGTATATCAACTATCACTCTGTTCTAACTTCATACTTTGGGGGGCTCTCTGTTACACATTATTTTTGTCACCCTCATGATTGTTAATGATGTAAACCTATATGTTTCCTTCAGAAGGGTCAGTGGCCTGAATTCCTAAAGAAAGAAGGGAGAAGAACTTTTCCTGAGAGATGAAGTTGTGTTTTCTTCTGTAAAAACCCTATTTTGGAGGATTTTCATAGGCTTCACCATAGATAGGGTGTGAAAATGCCTGATTTCCGTAGGCTGCACTATATCTAGGGCACATAATTTCCATAGGCTGCACTATAGACAGGTCACGACGACCTTCGTACGTGGGAAAAATAAGCATTTTCTCGATGGTTCTAGAAGGAGAAGATTCTATTGTGAGGTGGCCTCTGAATGGTTTGGATCTTACTCGTTTTCATGATTTAGTGGGATCATCCTAACCTCCTCACCTTATCATATTCAACTTATAAAAGGAGAGGATCTCTCATGGATAAAGTTAGCTTGATTGGGTTGGAAAGTTCTTGAGCCTTTGAGATTATTTGGATTTGGCTTGGAATTATTAACTTGGTTAGAGTGGCTTTGAGATTTTCTTTTGTCAAGATAGATGTCAGATCTATAGTCTCAGAATTCTTGGATCAAAAGTGTGTGGGAAGCAAGGAACTATTGGAAGGAACCTTACAACATCAAGGCATCTGGTTGTAATCTCTCTTCCTATTATTAATATAATACAGCGGCATGTTTCTTTCCCATAGAATTATCTTTATTTTATTGCATAATTCCTTGATCATATGCATAGGTTGTCATTGAATATAATCTCTCTGCTTTCACTTTTGTTGGTTTGTGTCTCACTCCAGGATCAGTATCACAAGAGCACCGGAGCGAAACAGGAACAACAAAGACATAAGGAAGTGACATTTAGAGGTATGTGTATTATCTTTTGTTTGGTATTAAATTTGATGATTAGAGCCTAGGGAAAGTGCCATGTCCTGTCGTGTTTTGTTCTAAATCTAGGTGGATCTAGGGGGATTAGTCTATGTCCGCATTCACCGATTTACCCAATAACATCGGACACTCAAGGGAAAGGGCTTACACAAACCCATTTATGAGAAGGAAATGATGGAAATACTACATGCATTGAAGAAATGGCGCCCTTACCTAATAGGTAGGCACTTCAAGATCAAAACAGATCATGATAGTCCTAAATACTTCTTGGAACAAAAAATATCTTCAGAAGAACAACAAAAATGGGTGACCAAGATATTAGGTTATGATTTTGAAATCATCTATAAAAAAGGGAAGAAAAATGTTGTGGAAAATGCACTATCAAGAAAGGATGAATATGTTGAGGCCTTTCTCTATTCTATCTCAATCATCCAACCTGATTGGATAATAGAAGTGAGGGATGAATGAAAGAATGACGAAAATGTTTGGACTCTCATTCAAAGGTTGCAACAGGATTCCAGTGCATTAGATACATTTACATGGAAAAATGATTCACTATGGTACAAAGATCGATTACATTTATGTAAGAACTCCCAACTCAAACAAAAGTTAATATTGGAATTGCACACCTCTCTGGTAGGAGGGCACTTAGGATTTTTGAAAACCTACCATACGGTCAAGAAGGAATTTTTTTGGGATGGCCTTAAAAATGATGTTGAAAGGTTTGTAGCAGAATGTTTGGTTTTCCAACAAAATAAGGTGGAAACAATTAATACCCCAAGTATTTTACAACCGTTATCCATCCCAAGTCAAATTTGGGAGGAGGTTTCCATGGATTTCATCACAGGGTTACCGAAGTCTGAAGGAAAGAGTGTCATCATGGTGATTTTTGATATACTGACCAAGTACGCACACTTTTGTGCACTCTCTCATCCCTTCAAAGCCAGTACAGTTTCCACCGCATTCATGGAGACAATTCAGAAACTACATGGAATCCCAAAGATTATGGTAAGTGACAGAGATCCTATCTTCACTGGACATTTTTGGACAAAATTGTTTTCTTGTTTGGGTACTCAATTGGCTCATAGCTCATCCTATCATCCGCAATCTGATGGACAAACCGAGATAGTGAACAAATGTATGGAAGGCTACCTTCATTGCTTTGTCTATGATAAGCAAACACAATGGTTCAAATGGTTACCCTTGGTAGAATGGTGGTATAACACTTCCTTTCATACTGCAACAAAAATGACACCATTTATGGAACTCTATCGATACCACCTKCCTTCYATMACTTCTTCTCTAAAATAAAAATMTAAGGTTCAAGYAGTGGAATATCACATCAAGCATCAACAACAAGTTCTCCAWATMTTAAAGGACAACCTGACCATGGCACAAAATCGTATGAAACAACAAGCAGATCAACATCATAGTGAAAGAAGTTTTGAAGTAGGGGATTGGGTGTTTTTAAGACTACAACCATACAAAAATATGTCCCTCAAGCAAGCCAAGAAGGATGATAAATTATCACCAAAGTACTATGGCCCTTATAAGGTGTTGCAAAAGATTGGTACTATGGCATACAAATTGGAGTTGCCTACATCCTCATTAGTACACCCAGTTTTCCATGTTTCATGCTTAAAAAATGTTATAGGTGACAAGATCCCAATTCAAACTATATTTCCATAACTTGACGAGTAAGGAAAAATCATATTGGATCCTAAAGCCATCACTGACATGAGAATTCGCGAGATGAGGAATAGATCCATTTCAGAGTATCTCATTAATTGGAGGAAACTACCTGCTGAAGATTCCACTTGGGAAGATGAGTCTTTTATACAGAAGCATCCAGAATTACTCAAGCGTTGCAGACAACACTTGTCTCAAGGGGAGGGGTATGTTATGCCCTAAATAGTGGCACATTACCCCTTAATTGGGGCATATTACATTAGTAATTTTATTTTATTTATGTCGTCTTGGGTCCATTGGTTGTAATTGTACCTCATAGTCTCCTATATATACCAAGGGGGCATTTTCATTTGGAATCATCCTATATTGGGAAATTTATGTGGTGTATAAGGAGGTTTCCCCCTCGAAGAGGCTTATTATCTAAAATTCTATCTTTTTCAAGGCATTGAGTACTTATTATGAGGTTTTTCTATGCTATCTTGATATTTGGTTCTTAACATAGAGTGATCTCTTGAGGATATTGTGGATCTGAGAGATCCTTGCAAAATTTGTAGAGTCTAAGTAGGAACTGAAACGAATTCAGGTTTCATCCCTATGTTGTATATTTTCTAAGACTACGGGAAACCAAGAAAGGAATATGTAGAGACAGAGTGAGAAATAGGTAGAGTAGTTGTGTAAGAGGCTGAGTGTGGCCAAAAGGCCGAATAAAGGAAAATTAAATGTAAATCAGGCTGGAAAGGTGAGAAGGGCCTTATGTAAATTGTGTACAGATTCATCAATAGAATATTTGTGTGTTCATTTGGAATCTCGGTGTATCACTGAAATATATATTGAGTTAGTGTTTGTGTAGGTTTCAAGAGTTGTTGCGTGCATGGAGGAGTTGGTTGTTTGTTGAAAGTTTGGATGCAACATAAGCTACAATAGTCATTGATTATTGATAATTGGAAGGATCAACGATCTAAATCATGTCAAACTATATTGTGAATGAAAGATCATTTATCTATATGATCACTCCATAGTTAATTCTTGACCGTTGGATCGAATTTAGAAGACTCTGTAAAAGTCCTGATATCCGACGATGAGAGTAAGATATGGCCATCCATTCAAGAGCCAGATCGATAGACGACAGTGCATCGAGAGTTAGAATTTGCAAGGAAGATAAAGGAAAGGTGACTAATCCACTTCAAAATATCAATGATAGTGATTGATCGAGGAAGGAATCAATAGTAGAGATTAGATCTGGGACAAGTCGCTAGATCAACGATCTTCGTTACAACAAACTACGAGAAACATACGTTTTAAGGTATTGGAGAGCCTAAAAGTCCCGAGGTATTGATGAAGAAAAACGTTACATTGACGTAAGGAAATCCACATAGGAAGTGACACATGGAAACTAGGTCCCTTGATACATGGTTTCTGTGGAAAGCCTTTGAATGTAGATAGATGATGAAGATTAAATATTGATTCTATAGATCAATAACCCCCATCGAGACTGAGATACGCCAAGATGATGTCAGATCCCCACTCAGGAGATGATGCATGGAAGTAAGGTTCCAGGCTGATCAATGTTTCATGGTGGCCTACTTCATGAGTTGAAATCTAATTAAAGGAAACAGTCCATACTGGATCCATGGTCTAGATCAATGTTGATCTATCGTTGAATGATATCATAGAGGAAGAGATCGTGATCATTGATCACCAGTGGGATAAACGATCCAAATCATTGCAGAATGTGGCCTTTAGGAGTTTTGGGTTGTTGAGAAGACATTTATTCCTGATGTCCCAAGACTATTGTATGTGAAAATCATCTGTTGAAATCCATATATCAACAATCTAGATTGAGCTCATACATTCGCAAAGCTTAGCCAATGGTTAAATCCATTGGTCACATGGAGAATTAGTGCCAAGGAGTTAATGCTTAAGGGAAGAGGTTAGTGCCCATATCTGAGTGTTGTAGATAGAGTGGTGTGATAATAGAGTATTCCATACTCCGTTAATAGAGCATTTTGGGCCTATGTAAAGAGTTCGAGAGAATCTCGAGCTTGGAGTTGTATAAGAGTTTACTTCTAACTCTGCACCTATGGGAAATACACCTAGTGGGTAGCTATCAATTGGTATCAGAGAACGTAAATTCGCTTTGGAACATTGTAAGGGATACAAAGCAAGAGACAAAGTTTAGTAGAAGAGAACTTGAATAGAATTATGTAGATAGGAAGAAAAAGGAATTGGATTTCCTTAAGTGGATTATTGCAGATTGCATATGTGAGACCATCCCAACCAAGAAGCATAATTGGGAGAAGATGTTAAAGAAAGAATATATCTAAACAAATCTTATAGGTATTGGTTTAATGTCTTATGATTAAAACTGGTAAAAACATATTATGTTTGGAAGTAGCATCAGAATGAATGGTAGCATCCATTCCAGCTAGTAGAGCTATAACAGAGGAAGAGGAAAAAAGTGAATCTCTCAAGTGAATAAGCTAGTGGCAGAACCTTGCAAAAAAGGATGCTCTAAATAATTCCAGTAGAGAATTTGATGTGAGGAGGATAAGCAAAGTTCTCAGAGAAAGGTGAGTAGGTGCAGAAGTGAGAGAAGAGAAAGAGTGCTCAGGAGGTTCCAGAGGAGAGAACCATAAGAATACTAGGAGGTTAGGCTCAGGTAAATATTGATAAGGTATTGAGTAGAAATATGCAGAGACTTGCTATAGAGAAAGATTGATTCAGCTCATAGTAAACTAGGAGAAGCTCACAAGGGAGAAGATGGAGATGACTATTGATGGTCATGACAGAGGTTCAAAGAAAATCCACAACAAGAGGAGAGAGGATGCCAAAGAAGTTAGCAGAAAGATGGACCAAGAGGATTTTGACAAATAATTTATTGAGGTTAAGGAAAACTGCAATATAATTTTGAAGCTACTACAAGAAAACAATGAAGACCAGAGATGGGGTTCGAACGTGAAGAAGAATATTAAGTGGCCTATTGTGCATTTGTCTATGAATAAATTGGTGCTTCATTGAAGGAAGAGAAACTCAGAGAAGCTGAGTTTAGATAGAGGCAACAAAAGGAAAAGCTGGACATGGAGATTGATGAGATGTGGATGATGATGAAAAAAGTACCTAAGAGGAAGCATACTGAAGTAAGAAGGATAATCAACAATGGAGTACAATTGACCATACAAATTTGCATCAACAAAGAAAGTGGAAAACTACAACACAAAATTTGGAGGCCTGGAGAATTGAAGACAACAACAATACATAAACAAGGAAACAATGCAAGTAAGAAACGACAACATAAAATTTGGTATCTTGGAAGATGGAGAATAGGAGTGGAGGAAATATGCAACAATTCATATGGATAAAATCAACATAGGATCAGAGGAGGACTTCAATTGAAGACACATGATCAGGAGATCATGAAAATTTTAGCCCTGGGAGTCTGATGCAGGAGCATTTTTGCCTCCAAAATCTACTTTTTTGAACAAAACTAGGGGTTCTATGAATTTACTGAGGGAGTTGGTTACCTAACTTGTTATTATTTTAATTTCCGATGTTTTTTTGAAATTATAGAAGGAATGCATATGATAGGGTTTGTTTAATTGAGTTTGGTTAAATGTAAGTGAATATGCCTTATGATAGCATATCTAGAGGGTTGTGAGGTCTAGAAGAGATCCTAGAGTGATCTCTTGAGGATATTGTGTATCTAAGAGATCCTTGAAAAATTTGTGGAGTCTAAGTAGGATTTGAAATGAATTCAATTTTCATCCCTGTGTTGTATATTTTGTTATCCTATGAGAAATCAAGAAAGGAGTATGTAGAGACATAGTGAGAAAGAGGTAGAGTAGTTATGTAACAGGCTGAGTGTGGCCAAAAGGATGAACATAGGCCAATTAAATGTAAATTAGGCTAGAAGGAGAGAATGTAATCTAGGTGGATATCGGTGGCCACCCACAATTTCCATTTGTCTCAAAACAATTTTCTGGCAATTTTGGAAATTTACTATTTTTTAGCATTTTTTAACTTTTAGGGCCATTTTGAGGGAATAAATGAAGTTTTTTAGGGATGTAGATTCTCAATTAAAATTGAAGGCTCTTATTGAGCCACCAAAATGAATCTCCTCTATGATACCTTTCCAATGAGCTATCGTATGCCCCAAACGGAGATCGTATGCCAATGTTACGCCCCCGGGAAGTTGATACACCAAACTACCCAAAATGGGGTCCACAAAACTGTTGGATTTTCATATTGGGTTAGGGTTTTGGATTTTATTTATGATAAAAAATGACTTTGGAGCCTCATTGTAAAATCATCTTCTTGAGAATGCAAGTAGCAGACACATCTCTTCTCAGAGATAAGCTGCCACCATTCTAGCAAGTCTTTCACTCTGTATTCTTACAGTCTTTGTACATTTTCACTCTTTAATAGAAAATTGTGTATTAATGTATCTATGTGCTTGTGGTTTCATATCTAATACATTTATGCTATATTATTGGATATCAGAGATATCTCTATTCATTTCTTTATTATATCCCCACTCTCATTTCGTGCCGAAAATAATCTGGATCAGAATGGCCTTATGTAAATTGTGTACAGATTCATCAATAGAATCTTTCTGTTTTTATTTGGCATCTCAGTGTATCACCAAATGATATATTGAGTCAACATTTTTTTGGGTTTCAAGAGTTTTTGTGTGCAGGCAAGAGATGAGTGTTTGTTGCAGGTTTAGATGCAGTAGAAGCTACAATAGTTGTTAATCATTGATCACTGGAAGGATCAACGATATAATTTGAGTCAAATTCTACCATGAAGGAAGGATCACTTATAACCGTAGGATCACCCCATAGTTAATTCTTGACCATTGGATCAAAGTAAAAAGGACTCTATAAAAGTATCGATATCCGATGGTGAGAGTAAGATCTAGCCATTGAGAGCTAGATCGACAGACGAGAGTGCATCAGGAGTTAGAAGGTGCAAGGAAGATAAAGGAAAGGTGACTAATCCAATTCAATATATCAATGGAAGTGAACGAGAAATGAATCGATGACATATATTAGATCTAGGACAAGTCGTCAGATCAATGGTCCTCATTACAGGGAACTACGAGCAGTGGATGTTTAATGGTGTTAATTGGTGTTAAGTGTGGTTTAATGGTGTTAATTGGGTTTAGCTTGTATACTTGTGAAATGGATTATTATTCTCCATGCCCAAATTTTATTCTTATAACTCTGAGATATAACAAAGTTTACTTATAACTCTACACCTGTGGGAAATAGACCTGGTGGATCGCTATCAAGTGAGCTCGATATTGAAGACTCAATGAATCTTTTTTTCACATATCTCACTAGTATAACCAACTAGCCCTATTTATAATATTAGAGATTCCTTTTATAACTTTCTTTTGTGGAGAACAATATTTTTCTACTCCACTCCAATCTTTTTTCTGAAAAAACTACCTCACACACTTTTGGTGTCTTCCAGCGCTCCACGTAGACTTCCTGTATCAATGAAAATGTTAATTGCCTAGCTAGATCATCCTCTGGCTATCCCAGATCCTAGTATGCTACTAGAAGTAATCATTTAGGGATATTTCTCTATGATTCCTTTCTTTATTCTAGAAGGCATCTTCTTGGTTTCTGGCACAACAGACAAAAATTGGTCCGATGTGCACTTTATGTAATTTCTCGCACATTTCCTTAAGAATGCACAAAAATATGGAATGGGTGTGCACAAATTCATTTGTGAACCCTCTGAAAAATGAAACTAAGACTTTGGGTGCCAACAAGCCCCCACCTCTATTACCTAGCTTGTCCTCAAGCCAACTATTGGAAGTTTTGAAGGCAAAAAGTTGGAGTAAGAGTTGTTCATCTTTCTTTAAAGCAAGTTTTGATTGAAGCTAGTTGCTTGGCTAGGAACCTTCAGGTGTATGTGAAGGTGAATGAGGGATCTGTTTAAAGTTCCCCATCCAGCACCAACCGTTGAAGAAAAGTGAGAGTTCCTCAAGAGAAAGCATCATTATCTTCTTATTTTTTTGTTTTGTTTAGACCAAGTCGACCAGAGAGCCTCAATCATTCTTCTTATGGAGGGTTGAGATTCTATGGAGAGATGTGAGAAATGGGGTAGTAGAAATGGGGTTGGATATATGGAATTGATCCAACCTCATTGTTGCTAGAGGAGTGCCCATGACAATGACTAAAAGTAGGGATGTTGGCGATCCATTGAAGGGGGAACCTTCCTATCAACAAAGTGGATGATGCATGTAAATTGTTTACCTAAGGACGAAACATAGTTTAGGGAAATATTGTGGTTGGAGTTGATATTGGCTAGGAAAGAAAAAGGAGGGACCGCAGTCGAGAAGTTGGTAAAAGACTAATATTCAACATAAAACGAAAGAGCCAGCTCTGAAATTGCTTGAGAGAACTGGAAATAACAGTGTGTGGACATTCTACTAGTCTATGCCATGACATGGGAGCAAGGAATCCTGGAGAAAGGAAAGGTATGTGGAAAAATAATCTAGAAAGAGCTTCAAAGGGATGATATATATATATATATAAGAGGGTGGGGAATAGGGAGAAGGGGAGGAATAATGTTCGATGGGGGTTAGCTTGGAGAATAAGTAGAAAGTGGCGATAAAATTTGGCTCATGGGGGGATTGATATACCCGATCCGCCATACTGAGGAGGATTCTTAGGGAGAGAGGTGGTAGAATGGACTTTGTACTTGTGGAATGTGTGAACTTCCCAACTTGGATTACTTTCCCTTTCAATGCATTGGATCGACAAGAAACTCTTCAAAGACCCTCATGAATTGTTAGACTGGACCCGTACCTAGTAGCTATGTCAAAGCATCTACTGGATTTGGAAATATGGAAACCTACTCAAAATATCACTCATGCCCATCCATCTTCTTGAATGATGTGACTATTGTGTTGTTAAAAAAGGTAATTTATTCTGATTATGAGAGATGTTACATGTTGTACACCCTACACTAAATCTATTCTACCTCTTTTCAAAAAATAGACTGGAAATTCTTAAACAACTACGCCCCCCTACGGTCCATATTAAATCTTCAACATGTTTTCATTAATGAGTCCCTTGAGTGGCTGACCTTGTAGGGTTTCCAACTTGGTAGTGCCTACTTCATTGATGTAGACTAGTCAAAAAGGACCCAACCATTGCATGTGGATCTTGCCTAGATGGTGTAAATATTTGTTGTCATATAATAATACCAAACAACCAGGCTAGAGAATTTACTAGTGGATGTTTTGATTGTGCCATGCCTTCTGCCATGCTTTCTCAACAAATTGACTAAAATAGACCATATATGGTCTTCTTCTAGTTCCATTAGCTCATTCAACCTGGCTGAAGGGACTGATCATCGATCATCTAGGTGGTGAGGGCGACCTTAAGGCTAGGAACAAAAAATTCTAGCGACATGATTGCTTCTTTTCCATATACAAATTGGAATGGCATGCAACTCGTCATCCTTTTTCATGTAGTTTGATAGGCCCATAGGACTACATGGATGTGTTGATCCTAGTCATCATGCTGCATATTACAAAATTTTGCTAGAGCATGTTATAAAATTGTGTTGAAAGATTCCACTGTATCGTTGGCTTGAGGTTGATAAGGGGTGCTCTTTTGATGATGGATCATGAATCCTTGGGTGAGTTTTTGAATAGTTTCATTCAAAAAATGTGATTTATGGTCACTTATTATCACCTTTGGACATCCAAATTCGGTGATGATATTCTTAAAGATAAAGCACGTTTTTTTTTTCTACAATCCTTGACTAGTGTTGCCTCGACCCACCTTGATAGGTCTTCAGTCGTGGTATTGATGTAGCACACCTATGTGAGACACGCACGAATATTGATGGGCCCAAAAAATTATATTTCCAATTTGTCAAAGGGATCAATTGTAGTCATGGAGAACAACAAGAGCTCATCTCCGCGGTAGGGTTTTCCAACACATTGACATACATCACAGTGTTTGCAGTAGTCTGCGAAGAGAGAGGGCCACCAAAGCCTTGTGCGCAGGACCTTGCATGTGGTATCCTTACCGAAGTTGTGGCGTCCAAAAATACCTTCATGTGCCTCATATAGGAGAGAGTCTTGTTTTTGTTTCAAAGAACAATGACATAAGATGTCATCTGCACCCAACTTATGCAATTTTCCGGCAATCAACTGATAAAAAACACTATGGGTCACTAGTTGTCAACGTTGCACAATATTATGCTTGGTAGGATCCTGGCCAATGATGATAAATTATTCTATTTTGACCAATTGATTAGGTACGACTTTGATGTTGAGAGTTGCACATCTAGGAGTTCATCATTGAGGCTTATATCATCTTCCCCAGTATGAAACCATGATAGATGATCTGGTCTAACATTGTGTTTTCCCAGCTTAACAACAACTTTGAAGTCGAATTCTTGAAACAGTAGCAACCAACAGAAGATTCTTCCACCCAACACTAGCTTGTTGACCAAATAATTTAGGGTGGAATGATCAGTGAAGAATTTGAAAGTGGACCCAAACAAGTAGCGGCGGAATTTTTGCAAGGCATATACCATGGCCAAGACCTTGTGCTCAATAGTAGTATAATTATTTTCGGCATTGGACAACTTTTGACTGGAAAAATAGATTGGATAATCGATGTTTCCCTCCCTTGGTTGTGCAAGAATGGTGCCCATTGCATTGGACAAAGCATTGAACTGGAAATGGAAGAGCTTCGACCAATTAGGGAAAATAAAAATGGGTGTAGTAACCAATTTTTCTTTGAGGGTATAGAAGGATTGCTGGAATTTCATTATCCAATCATACTTAATATCCTTGTGAAACATATTTTCCATTGGAGCTGCAATTTGAGCATAATTTTGTATGAAATGTTAGTAGTATCCTGTCAGACCCAATGTTGTGTGCATTTCTCAAACTGAAGTGGGGGACACCATATCCAAGATGGAAAAAATACTAGTTGGGTCCAACAACAATCCATCTTTCACACGACGTGGCCCAACAATATATCGAAGCATGTAAAAAAGATGAATTTCTTTAAATTCAAAGAGACCTATAGTTGGTGACATTGATCCAACATTAGTCAAAGATCTTTCATATGTTATTCTAATAGACTAAACACAGTCCAATCATCCAAGTATAATTCAAGGAACTTGTGGAAAAATTCCTTGAAGGTTGTGACCACTATCCGGAAAAACACTACAGGGGCATTTTTCAAGCCAAAGGGCATGATGACTGTGTATGTGAATGACCCCCATTTGGTCACAAAGGTGGTTTTGGTCTGATCTTCCTTTGCGATACGAACCTGATGATATCCTAAGAAGCCATATGTGAATGAGTTTGCTTCCCAATCACCAAAATTTTCCAACACCTCATCTATGAAGGGAGTCAGGAAAGGGTCATGGATGTAGGTTGCATTCATACTCCTCAGATTGACACATATGAAAATTTCCCCTATATTATTAGGTTGCACAAACATAGGGACAATCCAATCAGATTCCTCTATAGGGACAATTATCTGGACATCCAACATTCAATCGAGTTATTTGCAGACCTTTTCTTTATACTTAAGATTTAAGTGACAGGGCCTTCTCTTGACCGGTTTGGCATCGGGTTTGAGTTGAATATTGATAAAACCCAATGATCCTGCAATTCCCTTTATTTGAGAAAATCTCTGAGGAAATAAGTCCTCATACTCCTTAAGGATGTCAACAACCTAAGTGACCATCTCCTTATCCCAATAATGGCCACATTGGGTGCTTCTTCAATGCCAATATTGTGTTTCTTGGTTTTTATGGGACCATTATAGTCAGGTGCAGTTTTATATGCCACCTTTCCCTTTAGTGCGCATTCTCCTTATGACTCTTAGATATGGATGTTGTGGGGGTCGACGTCACCAATATTTTCCACATCAATATTCCAACAATGTACTACTTCTTTTAGTTTTTCCATCGGCTGATGGTATGATCAGATAACCCTAGGGGCGATGTCCTTTGGTTGCCAAAGGAAAATAAAGTCCTTAATCCAGTGGAGTGCCTCTCTATGAGTAGGATCTTCTATGGTGAAACAAAATCTTGAAAGAAACTGGGAACTCATATGGGGCCACTCAATTGTTTTCCTCTTGATTTCCTCCTTAATGTACCAGCTTCTAGGTACCATGTCCATCATGTGGACAAAATGATGGACCCATTGGGATCAAGGAATTTTATTAGAGGTCCAACGTTGTTCACAGAATGAAATGTGTTCCTGAGGTTCCTCGATGCCCTTGTATCGGTTTTCTAGCTCAAAATCAACAATGGACTCGAATCAAATATTTATGAACTCTTCTACCTATGCCCAACTCTAAATATTTTGGCGGTGTGTCACCCACCACCACGTAGGTGTTCCTCAAATAACTGCATCTATGGCCTAAAGTATCTGCTCCATGGGAATAATTTTCTCCATCTATATCAAGAATGATTCCACCATCCCTATTCCATCAAACCATGGGGCATCGCACAACTCAGATTCAATCCATCATATTGTTTTTGTTATCCTCATGTATATACAAGTGAAAACTTCATAGATCCTATTTTTCCACCTCTCCATGGCATCCTCAGAATCTGTTTCATAAGTCTTGACACTTGTCTAGCTTAATTATTCATCTATGGTGGGGTTGATGTAGTCCTCCCTACACCCTGTGATCTTGTAAATATTTTCAATGATTCAGCTCCATGCATTCTCATCCACAGGCTCATTATAAAATTCATATTCATATGGATCTAATGGCATGACCACATGTAGGGTGTTTGTTTCAAAGGAATTTTTCCTCTTCTTCAAGTTTAACACCGTATCATTGTCGAAGGCCTAATCAATCCCCAGTAATGAAGGATATGGATCAAATTAATCCATAATCTCGATGATCTCAAATTCGGTCTTTGATTTCACTCCTACTATGTTGAATTCTACTTGCTCTAGACGACCTATTCAATAGATCTTGTATTGATTGGCCTATTGGAGTTGGATGGGTGACTAGACCAACTTAGGCTTACCCATCATCTCCCAAGATTTCTTCTGTAAAATATTCATGTTGGATCCTATATCCAACATGGCTCCATCCATGTCATACCCACCAATCTCTTTTGTCATATTACATTCTCAACTAGTGCACTTTTGCTTGTTGACCTGACATACATCCCTTTCTGGTAGTGGAGAAAATATGGTGGGATCCACTCCTTGGTCTTTTATGCAAGTAGCTAACATCTGGGTCAACTTACCTGTAGCTTCTGGATATTTAAGAAATGACAAACACCAATGTAAGAAAATATTTACTTGATCTTCGATGTCTTCCATGTGACCTAAGTTGCACAAGGCTTCTACGCCTATTATGCATTGCAATTCCTCCTGGCATTGTTCTTCATATTATTTTTTCTTAGTTCATCACAACTTAGTCTTTTTTTAAGCTTCCTCTATCAATATTTGGGTTTTGTTCTTTATTTCATTGCACATGTGAGCCTCCTCCAAAGATATTTCCATAGCACATTGAAATTCCTCGCACATGCGAGCTTCATCCAATGAAATATAAGTCACCCATTGTACCACTTCATGGATACAAGCCACTTCCAATGACCTTTATGTCACCCTATGAAGTTCTTCCTAGATTCGAGCCTCTTCAAGAGACCTTTGATTCACTCATTGCAACTCCTTGCACACTCTTTCTTCTTTGAGACCTCTTTGTGCATCACGCAAAAAATGATTCTATTGAGAAACATCAAACTTTGGAGGGGGATGAGGTGCCTCCCTTATCTTTTTGTTTAGATTTTGACCTGATCCTTAACCATGCTCAAAGTCTGCTCTTGTCTTTTACCCTTTGCAGGTTACTACTTGGGCATCACCCTCCTCATTCTTCTTCTTGTTCTTGCGCATATCAACATGCACCATGTTATAGTTGGTATTCAAGTCCTCCCACTTGTAACATACCCAGCCACCCACAGTCTGGGGTACGCTACCTTCAAGCCCCCCCTTGGACTTCTTTCTCTTACAGATACCTTTTTAAAATTTAAGGATGCATAAAAGGAAAGACTTTAATGACATTCACAACAGTAGTCAGTAAGCATGCATAGTCTAAATATTCAATTAAATGATAATTTAATATACATCGGAAAATACATTCATATACATGCAATTGATACCAGAACAGAGAGAACTTATATTTATGAAATATGACACCAACTGGCTGTAGACCAAGGAAATTCCACCCAACCGTAGACACTAGTGTTCCAAATCTCAACAGTAGCGTCACCCCCAAGCCAGGGCTATGAATCCACAAGGATGGTTCCAGAGTGTTACTTGGATTCCCATACTAGTCAGCACCCAAGATCTCACAGGCTTCCCATCTCTCACAACAATCGAAGTACCCAGCTCTCTTCTACCCAGCTTGCACCACGTGAGAGAAAGGACCTCCACCCTTCTTTGCTACGTAGTCCCTCAGGCAGTCCTTCTTCTTATTCAGGATCCATCACAACTAGTCCAGAATATCAATGCTGGAAATATCAGGACTCACAGCTGTGAGAAACATTGGACATAGGCAAATGAATCTCATATATGTAGGCCTCAAATCATAGCTGGATCACATTGGAGACCACTACAACCAACTATCTCGTGGGTAATCTTTAGTAGTTTGGTTCCCTTTCCCAAGATAAGATGAGAATGAGGATGGATCAACAAATGGGTAAGTGGGCGCATGAAAGTGAGTGAGGGAAATGAATGAACGTACAAGAAAATCAACGAATAATCCATCGGTCGAACCCCCTCATCAGACCAGAGGTAGGTTTAAGTAACTTCGTGCGGAATCAAGAACCTCCTGGGCTTCCCCAAGAAGCTCACGTAACTGATCCCCTCCCTTAGGAAAAAAGAGTAATCAACATAGGAATAAACACTTAGCCCCTCAAGACCCCTCTCTTGTGGAATCATAGCCCCCTATAACTCTAGTCCTTGTCCATATAGCATCCATCCATGTATTTATTATTAATAATGATAAAAACATTACATGTCTTAGGCACACTGGCCTTTTAATAATTGTCTGGGAACCCTGGCCTCTCAGCATTGTAACAATACATTATTTAAAAATGGGGGTTCACAACCTGGGGTGTTACATCCCCTCCCCCTTATTTTGGTACTCTGCTCAGTACATATACAAAATAGAGATCAAAATCTCAAATTTATTCAAAAAGTTGCAGGTACTCTGCCCACATGGAATCTTCATGCTCCCAGGTAGCATATTCAGGGCCGTAGTAGGTTCACTGAACTTTTACTAGCTCTATAACTCAATTCCGAAGCATTTTGACTTTTCTTCCCAATACCCGCACTGGCTGAACCTAAAAATCTCCCTCTGTCTCTACTTGAATCAGATGCCAATCAATAACATGGTTAGGATCATGTACACAATTATTTAGTAAAGAGACATGAAATACATTATGCACATTCATGGAAGTAGGTAATACAATCATGTATGCAACTGGCCTTATTCTGTCCAATATTTCAAATGGACCACAGAATCTGGCTACCAACTTTGTACAACTACCCAATTTCAAAGAGTTTTCTTGGGCTTCACTTTCAAAATTACATTCTCCCCTACTTTAAATTCTCTATACATCATGTTCTTGTCTCATAAAATTTCTGTCTATCCTGAGATGCCTTTAAATTATTCTTGATCTTAACCACCTGGTCTTCCATGTCCTTGAGCAACTCCGTCCCAAGACCACTCTATCTACTGGGTTGTCCCAACTTACTGGAGTATCTCATTTCCTACCATACACAGCTTCAAATGGTCTCATTCTTAATGAATCTTGATACCCATTATTATATGCAAACTAAACCAAGTGTAAGTAATCTTCCCACTTAGATGGCTTATCCATCACATACATTCTCGACATATCTTCAATTATTTGATTGACTATCTCTATTTTCCCATCTATCTGGGGAAGATATGATGTGCTAAAGTTTAGATTTGTGCCAAATCCTTTAAACAATCCCCTCCAAAAATTGGAGGTAAACTTCATATCTTTGTCTGAGACGATTTTCCTAGGTATCCCATGCAACCTAGGACTTTCCTTCATGAAAATTTCTGCAATATTAGTCGTTGTATGTGTTGTCTTCATAGGCACAAAATGAGCATCCTTTGTTAATTTGTCAACCACCACCATGATTGAATCATGTTGCTTATTCGTTCCGGGTAATCCTGTGATGAAATCCATGGTGATCGCTTCCCATTTCTTCTCTCGGATTGGAAATGGCTGGGTGCCTATGCTCAACCTTCACCTTCTAACATTCCATACATCGAGCAATGTAATAAAAAACATCCTTCTTCATTCTTGGCCAAAATAACTGGCTTCTTACTGCTGTAATTGTTTTATGGTAACCAGGATGTCCGACATAAGGAACATCATGCATTTCCTTTAGTACCAAATTCCTCAGTTCTCTAGAATTAGGAACATAGATTCTATTTTTATCCATGATTAATCTATCTTCCTTTATCTCATACTCTATTTTATGTTGTACATCTCCTTGTTGTAAGCTTTCCTTTACTTGTAGGTAATTCCGATCTATAAAAATACCATCTAAAATTCTTCTCTTCAAGTTTGACTGATGCATACTGACATGAGTAGCATGCATGGTATGCACTCTTATACTAAGTGCATCGACAACTTTATTCTCCTTAACCTTGATATGATTGATATCGAAGTCATATTCACTTAAAAATTCCAGCCATCTTGTTTTCTTGGAATTAAATGTTGGTTGTTCAAAAATATACTTTAGGCCAATGTGGTCTGTCCTTAATTCTAATTTCTTCCCCATGAGATAATGCCTCCACATCCTCAAGGCATGAACAATGGAAGCAAGTTCCAAGTCATGCGTGGCATAGTTCCTCTCATGTTCCTTAAGATTTTTGGACTCATATCCAATGACATGTCCATTTTGCATGAGGGATCCCCCAAGTTCTTCCTTACATGTGTCTACACATACCACACAACTTTCATTTGGGTCAACAATCTTTAACACAAGTGCACTAGTAAGTAATTCCTTCAACAGATTAAAATTATTTTCACACTTGAGTGTCCATTCAAATTTAGTTCCTTTCTTTTGCAAAGAAGTGATGGGATGAGAAATCCTAGAGAACCCTACTATGAACCTTTTGTAGTAGCCATCTAATCCCATAAAAGATCTGACGCTTGACACATTTCTGGGTGTTGGCCATCCTCTAATGGCTTCGATCTTCTTTGGATATACCGCTATGCCCTACTCTGAAATAATGTGTCCAAAGTAATGGATCTTCTTTTGATAAAAATAACACTTACTCAACTTGGCATACAACTGATGTTCTCTTAGTACTTGCAATACCAGTCTTAAGTGATGTTCATGCTCATCTTCAGACTTAGAATATATAAGTATGTCATCCAGGAATACTATGACAAACTCATCCAAATAATTTCTGAATATGTTGTTCATTAAGCACATGAAGCCAATTTGTGCATTGGTCATTTCAAATGGCACCACTACAAATTCATAATGCACATACCTGGTCCTAAAGGCTATATTATGAATTTTTTCTTCCTTGATTCTTACCTGATGGTATCATGCCCTTAGGTCAATATTTGAGAATATCTTTGCTCCTCTTAGCTGATCAAAGAGGTCGTCAATTCGGGGTATAGGATACTTTTTCTTTATAGTGTACTTTTTCAGTTGTTGGAAGTCAATACACGTCCTCAAGGTTCCATCCTTCTTTTTGACAAAAAGTACTGGTGCTCCCCAAGATGAAACACTTAGATGTATGTACCCTTTCTTCAACAATTCCTCCAACTGCATTTGTAATTCGTTTAAATTTGGTGTGCTCATTCTGTAAGGTGTTTTTGACACTGGGGCAACTCCTGGCACTGAATCAATTGAGAACTCTATCTCCCTTCTTGGTGGCAATCCGAGATTTTCTTGGAATACATCTTCAAATTCCTGTAGTATTGAGAAATCTTTGAGGCTTGGCCCTTTTGTATTATTTGTCTCTTCCACATGAGTTGCATACAATTGACATCCTTTCCTAAAAAATATTTTTATCTGTAAGGATGAACTCTCCCTTATAGAGATGGGTCTTAAAACTCCTTTCATAGTGCTCTATTTTCCATTTCCATCAAGACATGTAAATATCTTGTTATGACAATCTAGGATAGCATGATTCTTGTCCAACCAATCCATTCCAATCAGAATATCATAAGACCCCAATGGTATGATATTTAGATCAATACTAGTATTCATGCCATTAAGACTTATTGAACAACTTATGACCATGTCATGGATTCTTCTTTTGGTTCCAGTGGCTAACTGAACCAAACTTTCTTTTCCAAGTTTACTTTTCTCCAAATGTAATCTATCCACTATCTTAGGATCAATGTAACAATGACTTGCTCTTGAATCAATCAAAATAGCAACAGATTGATTTATAATCTTACCTTCCACCTCAATCATATTGGATTGGTACTTTTCTTGTTGATCATTTAAAGTTGCATAGATTCTTCCCATATCTTCGATTGTTGTAGCTTCTTGGATGTTGTGCACAACCTTCACTCTATCCTTTTTGTGTGTGCAATCCTTGTACATGTGATCTTCCTTGCATCCCTAGCATTGGATTGGTGGTCTTCCCCTTTTTCCTAAGGAATATTCCTTCTTGAAATCTCCCTTAGCATACTGATCTTGATGATTTCTATTAGGCTCATTCCTATATAAGGAAGGTTTGAATCCTTTCCTCCTCTGATCATACTTCACATTTTTCTTGTCCTTCCAATATTTCTGTAGAGATTCTCTTCCCTAGCCTTGCTCATATAGATATTTAGCCTTCCCGATGGCTTCATTCAAGGTCTTGGTCTCATCATACTTGATCTTTTCCTTATAAAAGGTTGGCATTCCACTTAGAAATCTCTTTATTTTCACTTTCTCATCACCAATGAACCTGACATAATTTAACAATCCCAAAAACTTCTTCTCGTACTCTACCATAGTCATGCTTCCCAACCTAAGTTCAAAGAACTCCTACATTTTCTTGTCATATAAATGCTCTGAGAGGTACTCCTTCTGGAAGTATTTTTTGAACTGCTTCCAAGTGATCCTACTCTCATTAATGTGCTCCACTTGCTTCAGTTGGTCCCACCACATTGCAGTTTTCCCGTGTAAATGGTAGGAAACAATCTTGGCTTCCAGGTTGGATGAATAATTATGCAACTGAAAATATATCATAAGCCCAAGCAACCATGCTTCAACATCATCTTTCCTATCTCTTTCACCCTCAAAGGAAGGTGGCTTGAGATTCCTTAGCTCTCCTTCCAAACTATCTATATCTTGTTTCCTTCTTTGGTGTCTGACAGGAGACACCTCTGGACTACTTACGGGATCATCCGATGCATAAAAATTTATTTCTAAGTAAGGAGGTGAGTGGTGTCCATGAGCTCTTCTGGCACTTCTGTAATAACCAACTCTCCCATGATAATCCCTTCTTTCATGGCACCCGCCTTCTTCCTCTTTTGTTGAGTTTGATCCCTTCTTCATTTTTCTCTGCAACTGGTATCATCTCTGCAATGCTTGAGCATTTATTTGACTTTTCTCTCTCATCAATCTCTCATTGTTTTCTTTGTAGCTATGCACTTCCATATTTATGCTTCTTAACATTTCTATTAACGTTTCATGTTCTCCTTTTCCCTTGCCTCCATTGGACTCTATCTCTGCATTACCAACTCTAGTATTTTGGCCTTCGGCCTCCTTATCATTACTGGAGGCTCCCTTTCCTTCTTCCATTTCCTCAATACGCATCCTGAGATGATGTGCTTAAACCCCTTAATTATGAAAAATGTGAAAGCGACCCTTTTTTTAGAATTATCCATATGATAAACAAAATTTCCAAACCATGCTACATGTCTCTTTATTTTTTTTGTTCATGGAGATCATATCCCCATTCTCCAAAAATAACAGTGTCCTGTTATCCTTGGTTGACACAGAATTTTATGCTACACAGGCGCTTCCTTCAAACCACCTTCCCAGGTGACCACGACTAGAAACCAGAGTTAAATCCTTCCTTAGCACTCTTTTGTCTTGAAGACCACCAATTTGTTCCTTACCCATCCTTCCCTCATCTCTCAATCTGCATATGACCACATCCATGACCCTGTGCTTAGCTGAAAAGTGCTTGTCCAGAGCTTCGGGACTTCAAAACTTTCATCCAAGACCAGATCAATGGTCCTCGTACTCTTTCATGATCAATGATCGAGATCCACTTCGGGACTCCATGCTTCATGGGTCTCAACTTTCCTCACTTACCTCCGCTCGGAACATTTTTACCCAAAGTTTATAATCTATTGACAGGGGTCCTCCCACAGATCAATGACTGTGAATTGCTTCAGCTCTTCGGGCTTCAGAAGTTTCAAACTTTCCTCCTTCACATTCTCCCAGAGTTCTTTCACCCGAAGTCGACGATCCTTTGACGTGTGTCTTCTGGAATCAACAGTCAATATGTACTCTGACCTTCACGCCTTCAGGATTTTTTGACCCAACGCAACCTGTCACATCCTTCCCCACTAGAGTGCCCAGTCTCCAGACTGTACGATCTTTCGCCATGTGGAGAAATACTGGAAGTGGACACGTGGCCCAATTGGGCAGGCGACACATGTCACGTTCTAACTGACATTTCAATACTCCATATGCTAAAAAATTACTGACACGTGGAACAAATCCCATGTGTCCACATCATCCCAGGTGACGTCCACAAGCCACGTCACTTTGTCTCTTCGAGCTTCGGGACTTCGGGAGTTTCCATAATGACACACTTCCAATTCTCCCGAACTACAAATTCCTGAACTGGCCAATTTGTTGTCATGTGTCCTTATGTATCAGATGAATAAGATTCATTTTGGTTCTTCACTTGGAGTTCACAGATCTACACCATGTGTCCTCCTTAATTTGATTTTTTAGGCTTACTTCGGGTCTTTGGACTTCAGAAATCTCAAACTTCAAAACTTATCTGGCCCCACTGGATTTTATCTGAAGCCCTGGATCTAGTGATGTGTGGCTCTTGGTAGACCAATGGCTGAGAGCCTTTCATATCTTCATGTTTCGTAAATCTCAAACCTCAAACTTCATTTTTCCCTGAAGTGTGTGGATTTCTGTTACGTTTCGTCCTAGATCGGATGACTGCAATTCACTTCGGATCTCTGGGGTCCGGAAATATAAATTCTCAACTTCTCCATGCTCTCCTTTTCCCAAAGTTCTTTCACCAGGAGCACATGATCAATTGACACATGTCCTCCTATAGATTGACGGTCCTGAGCTACTTTTTCTCTTTAGAGGTTTGTCGCTCGAGAACTAGCAAGGCACATCACTGCATACCTTTCAATTTGCAGGGGCACGCATTGATGGTTTGGAGTAACCCAGTTTTCACCTCGCAATTCTCTTGATGTTGACACATAACCCCTTGGTGAAACTGTGGTTTGGATTGCAGGACCGCCTTTGGAAATTATCTCTTGGGCAACTTGGTTCCCCGCAATGCCTCTTGTCTGTTGATCTCTCTCTCCAATGGGATCCAACGATTGGGACCTTAACCCTTGCTTCCTTTTCATCAGATGAACCCTATTAACCTGTCCTCTGATCCAACAATCCATGATCTCTCATGATACTATAGTGATGATCACTCCCGAATTCAAAGGGGTACGATCATGGTCCTTCACACCCCTTACAATGGATCTATGATGATCTAACTCTTGCATAGATTCTACAATGCCATTTCTCCTGAGCTTTTTAACTTCACGGTCATAATTTGATCTCGACCTCAAGACTCTGACCAACAGAACTGACACATAATAGCCCAACGTTTCAACCTGAAGCTCTGATACCAAACTGTAACATACCCAACCACCCATAGGATGGGGTACGCTATCTTCAAGCCCACCCTTGGACTTCTTTCTCGTATCAATACCTTTTTAAAATTTAAGGATGCATAAAAGGAAAGTGTTGGCGATATTTCTTGTAAGGGGGGTGTTTCTCTTCGATTTTTAGGACCTTGGTGTAAAATGCGGAGAAATGGGGTTTAAAAACCCACCAAATGCATTTTATTCAAAGGGAATAGTCATGAGCGCCAAGTGCAGCACACAGAAGAAGTCCTTTTGGGGCTTAAAATCAAGAGTGGGCATTTTGTTTTCAATGGCAAGGATCCATCGATAGAGCAGAGCAATGGTCGGTGGGTAATTGCAGTCAACCGAGTTGCACCAAGTATAGTGCAGAAGTTTTCAAGGAAGTGAATGGTCGAAATTCTTCGTGGAGAATTCGTGAAGTTACAAGGGCCGTTGACCACGATCAATTTAAGCGTGGGATTTTTTCTTGAACTCAGGGTTCATGAGTTTGGAGGGTGGACCATATCCTTTGTTTGTGCAAGATCGTGAGTAGCGAGAATTGTGGAAAAGAAAGGAGCCATCGCCTCTCGGGATTTCGCGAAGGGAGAGTGCCAAGGTTCGACACTCTAACTCGTGAGGTTGCGAGTTGCGAGAGGTGCTAGCACTTAAGCCCTAGCCGATGGTTAGGTGTGAAGGGCGCTGACAAGGAAAGGAGCCAGACCCATAACGCTATCTCGGGTATTGGGAGTTTGGAAAAAATGAGCCGAGGGTCTTCGACCCACGAACTTGTGAGTTGCGAAGTGCCGAAGGCATCCGGGATTTTGGCCCGCAGTATCATCGAATATGATCAGGGTCATCCGATCAAAGAGGGGCACGTGGTGCGCGATTAGGCTCTATCACCTCTTCGCGTATCGCGACTTTGAAGAATGAGGATCAGCCTCCTCCCAGTCGCGAGACACGAAGTGTCGAAGGCATCCACGATTTGGGCCCATAGTATCACTGAATATGATCAGGGTCATCCGAACAAAGAGGGGCACGTGGTGCGCGATTAGGCTCTATCACCTCTTCACGCATCATGACTTTGAAGAATGAGGATCAGCCTCCTCCCAGCTATCAGACGCGAAGCGCCGAAAGCACCTTTGAGGATAAGCGCAGGGTCATGGCCCGTGGTCACTCGGGAAAATAGAAAGAGTTGTGCAAAAGGGCCAAAAGAGCCAGGTTTAGCTGCAGAAGGGATCACCGCGATCTCTAGGTGCTAGTCTGACTCGGTCTCAACCCTGGTTCCTACTAGGAGTAAATGAAGGTGGGAGGAGGTGGTTGAAACCTCTCCTCACTCATTAATTGTAAGGTATGGAGGATTCAACAGGCAGTCTTCCCGAGACGATCTTGTATGCTGGTTTTTTCCAAAGAAGCCATGCCGAGTCCTCGACTAACCAGAGAAGTCTGCACACACTAACTCAGCATTTAATGGCTCAGCTACCCCCTTGCAAGGGCCATGCACAGTTAAGGTGGCATCTGAGGAAGGAGTTCAGACCAGATTTGACCGAAGAGATTCCATGCCTTGGAGGTCCGAGCACGCCTCTGTTGGGCAAATTGTTCTAAGTATATGTACTCAGTTATTGTATTTTTGAAAGTATCGATGGTTGAGCTAGGCTCCCGATTGTAAAGTTTTGATGAAGCACTGGTTGCTCTGGTTATGTATTGGCACTTGAGACTTCTTGCCTTATGAATGTCAGCCTCTTTCCATCTCTCTGTGTACACTGTGTTAGAACAACTTGGAATTGGAGGATCCAATTGAGTTGCACTGTTATAGGATGATGTATGTTGGATCACTATAATAGTTGTATTGTTTCTAATCAGTTCTTGTATTTTCTCAACGCTGAATGATTTGAAATTGGAAGATCCAGTCAAGTCACCCTTCAGTTCTCTGAAACTCTAAACCAAGAGGATATTGTATTCTAACTTTTTCCTCCTCAAGCTGCTGAAAGGCCTGATGCCCAAAGTAGTCTTGCTCACTCATCTCACTAAGTCTTCCATCTACTCATTTTATAATCAACTCACTGACGAAAGTTAGATCAAGACCTCCTTTATTTTTCTACATACCAAGCCCGGTTTTCTGAGTTAGAGCGATATCTTCTTGAGTCTCTATCCATTCGATCACCCCATTAAATTATTCATGAAATAAACTAATGGGCGTTGGGATATGCTCCTACTGCAATCCAGGAGTGACTTCCGACACAAACATTTTTGGTGTCGTTGGCGGGGACAAAGTTGAAAATTTTCCCTGGGATTGAATGACATTGAGCCTCTGATTCTGAAGGTGCATCAGGCATCAGATCCCTTGAATATTTCTACTGTGCACCTGGCGACTCCACTATGGTGACTCCAATGTTTCAACATTACTGTTTCAGTTGCGGCTACTTTAGCACGCCTGAAAGCTGACCCAGAGGAGCTTTCTCGAGAGGGTTTCAGCAACTGCTTTCTCAAGCCTGAGAAGATTCTTGGGGTAACAAAAATGTAAGATCTGACCTTTGATGGTGAACAAGGACCAGTCATATTCAAAGCTATGAATCTTTCACCTAGCGACTCCATGATTATAGGATCGATTGGCGACTCCGCTGGTTCGGAATGGATAAAATCCTAGCTCAGAGGTTTGCTCCTTTTAATTTTTCTGCTATTCTTGGTTTTCCTAATGTTGTCCCTTCTTCAGATGAATGGAGAAATTATTTGCCTATATTTAGAGAGCATGAACAGGACAACCCTACTCAACACCTTAGTGAGATTCATGAACTCATGTATCAGTGGGAGATACATCATGAGGATGTATTACTGAAAATGTTCATGTTCTTGTTAGCAGGGGATGCTCGTAAATGGTATCATTCTTTACCCCCTGCTAGCATTTATTCACTCAGTGAATTCCATGCATCTTTCACCACCTATTTTCAGAAAATTTATCCCTTTGAGTTGATTTTTCATAACTGTTGTGAGGGATACCACAACTATATACAAGATAGAGTTGTTTCTTACATAGGCTACGAGGATGATCCGGATGACCTGGATCAGAAATCAGTCCTTTCTCATCCCCATTCATCTGCATCAGAGGAAGGTTATGAGAGTGATGAATATCCCATAGAAGAAGAATATGCTTCGGGCAAAGTTAGGGAACTGATAAAGTCTCTCTCTACCCAACTGGATAAGTGGGAAGTTGAATGATGTGCAGAGGATTTTCCAGCCTTTGAAGAATATGCCCTTGGTATCTCTACAATGGATGATGGTAAAGATCCCACGGAGGAAGAAGACGCCCTGAGTGAGATGATGGAGTAGGTGAAATATCTCTCTGTCCGATTAGAAAGGTTGGAATCTATAGACAACGAAGAGGATTTTCCATTCCTTGAGGCAGATGTTCTTGGCGACTCTTTTGAAGAGGATATTGAAAATTTCATAGCTGCATTAGTTTTTGCCCCTGATAAGACTGTTGTCTTAGATTTAAGGAAAGAAGCCATTGTGGAAGAGGATTGTTCTCTTTTCCTTCATAAAATTTCCCATGACGTATTTACATTTGGGATTGAATCGAAGGATTGGGAGATCATTCCTTTTTTATAATATGGGGGAGTTTTGTGCTCACCCAACTTTGATGATCATTCTGGTAAGGAGCAGACTGCGAAGCCTTCTCCTCTATTTGCAAACGAAGGACATGGAAAGGAAATCAGCCTTCCTGAGAAAAAGGATGAAGAAAAGAGATTTCCCACGGGTCCTGTTTATGGCCATTATGAATTTGACCCTTGGGAGAGCCAAGAAGAAGAAATCCTCCCAGATATGATTGTGCCTATCGGAGGCTGTGATGATGAGGGCTCTAAGGATGGAAGTTTGGAGGAAGAAGATGTTATAAGTGAACTGATGGAGCAGGTGGAATCTCTCACTACCCAATCAACAAGATTGGGATCTGAAGACAATGAAGAGGATTTTCCAGTCCTTGAGGCAGATGTTCTTGGTATCTCTTTTGAAGAGGATATTGAAGATTTCATAGCTGCATTAGTTTCTACCCCTGATGAGCCTGTTGTCTTAGATTTAAAGGAGGGAGTGATGGTGAAAATGAACGGTTCTATTTTTCTTCACAAGATATCCCATGATGTGTTTACATTTGGGGTCGAAATGGAGAATCGGGAGATAGTTCCATTTTTGCAAAATGGAGAAGTTTTGTTCTAACCTAACTTTGATGATTATTTGGAAGAGGAGCAGTTTGCCTTATGTCCAGATCCAGTTAGCGAGTAGCCACCGCCTGAGATCAGATAGAATACGTCAGTTGTCCACCTACCTATGCTTACCAAAGATATTCAGCCATGCATAAACAACTGTGTAGCAGAGGAGGCCTCTTGTCACCAATTTTCTGGCATTTGCCACTGGTCCTATGAGCCTGTGAAGGAATACATGGAGTTGTATTTCCTTCACAAGTTGGAGCCACCCTATTTCATCCCAACTTCAGCCTGTAAGGAGGAGCTGAAGAGCGTAACCGTTCTGTTGTCAAGGTTACACTATCTGTTGGTGATCATCGACAGAATGAAGCAGTTTCCATTCAGGAAGTTACTTGATTGGTTATGGTGGAAATTTGCTTTCACCTAGCCCCATGTAAAGGATTTTACTAGTTTAGGACTGTACATAAATAAGTTCTCACAAGCATGCATGTTTATTTTGTTTTGCTTTTACTGTTACTTTTCGGCCTATATTTTCAGCAATGTGTTTCGAGATTGACTCCATAGCCCAACAACAGGCAACTGGAACTACAAAATGAGTCTTTAGATCATCACAAGGAGGACTCTATCCCCCATGGAGCCTATATGTTAGTGATATTTCTTGTAAGGGGTTTTTTCTCTCCGATTTTCAGGCCCTTGGTGTAAAATGCGGAGAAAAGGGGTTTAACAACCCACCAAATATGTTTTATTCAAAGGGCCCAGTCGAGAGCGCCAAGCGCAAAACACAGAAGAAGTCCTTTTAGGGCTTAAAATCAAGAGAGTGGAAATTTTGTTTTCAACGACAAGGATCCATCGATGGAGCAGAGAAATGATCGGTGGGTAATTGCAGTCAACCGAGTCACGCCAAGTATAGCACAGAAGTTTTCAAGGAAGTGAACGGTCGAAATTCTCCATGGAGAATTTGTGAAGTTACGAGGGCCGTTGATCGCGATCAGTTTAAGAGTGGGATTTTTTCTTGAAATTGGGGTTCGTGAGTTTGGAGGGCAGACCATATCCTTTGGTTGCGTGAGATCACGAGTCACGAGAATTGTGGAAAATAAAGGAGCCATTTCCTCTCGGGATTTCGCGAAGGGAGAGTGTTAAGGTTTGACACTCCAACTCGCGAGGTCGCGAGTTGCGATAGGTGATAGCACTTAATCCCTAGCCGATGGCTACATGTGAAGTGCGCTGACAAGGAAAGGAGCCAGACCCGTATCGCCATCTTGGGTATTGGGAGTTTGGAAAAGAGGAGCTGAGGGTCTTCAACCCACGAACTCGCGAGTCGCGAAGTGTCGAAGGTGTCCGGGATTTGAGCCCGCAGTATCGCCAAATATGATCAGGTCCATCTGATCAAAGAGGGGCACGTGGTGCGCTATTAGGCTCTATCGCCTCTTCGCACATCGCGACTTTGAAGAATGAGGGTCAACCTCCTCCCAGCCGCAAGACGCGAAGTGCCAAAGGCGTCCAGGATTTGGGCCCACAGTATCGTCGAATATGATCAGGGTCGTCCGATCAAAGAGGGGAACATGGTGCGCGATTAGGATCTATCGCCTCTTCACACATCATGACTTTGAAGAATGAGGATCAACCTCCTCCCAGCTGCGAGACGTGAAGCACCGAAAGTGCCTTTGAGGATAAGTGCAGGGTCACGGCCCGTGGTCACTCGGGAAAATAGAAAGAGTTGTACAAAAGGGCCAAAAGAGCCAGGTTTAGCGACATAAGGGATCATCGTGATCTCTAGGTGCCAGTCCAACTCAGTCTCAACCCTGGTTCTTTCTAGGAGTAAATGAAGGTGGGAGGAGGTGGTTGAAACCTCTCCTCACTCATTAATTGTAAGGTATGGAGGATCCAGCAGGCAGTCTACCCGAGACGGTCCTGTATGTTGGTTTTTTCCAAAGAAGCCATGTCAAGTCCTCGACTAACCAGAGAAGTCTGCACATGCTAACTCAACATTTAATGGCTCAACTACCCCCTTGTAAGATCCATGCACAGTTAAGGTGGCATCTGACAAAGGAGTTCAGACCAGATTTGACCGAAGAGATGCCATGCCTATGAGGTCCGAGCATGCCTCTATTGGGTGAATTTTTCTGAGTATATGTACTTAGTTTTTGTATTTTTGAAAGTATCGATGGTTGAGCTAGGCTCCCGATTGTAAAGTTTTGATGAAGCACTGGTTGCTCTGATTATGTATTGGTACTTGAGACTTTTTGCCTTATGAATGTCAGCCTCTTTACATCTCTCTGTGTACACTGTGTTAGAAAAACTAGGAATTGGAGGATCCAATCGAGTTGCGATGTTATAGGATGATGTATATTGGATCACTGTAATAGTTGTATTGTTTCTAATCAGTTCTTGTATTTTCTCAATGCTGAATGATTTGGAATTGGAAGAATCAGTCAAGTCACCCTTCAGTTCTCTGAAACTCTGAACCAAGAGGATCTTGTATTCTAAGTTTTTCCTCCTCAAGCTGCTGAAAGGCCTGATTCCCAAAGCATTCTTGCTCACTCATCTCATTAATTCTTCCATTTACTCATTTTATAATCAACTCACTGACAGAAGTTAGATCAAGACCTCCTTTTTTTTTCTACATACCAAGCCCCGTTTTCTGAGTTAGAGCGATATCTTCTTGAGTATCTATCGATTCGATCACCCCATTAAGTTATTCATGACATAAAATGATGGGTGTTGGGATCTTCTCCTGCTACAATCCAGGAGTGACTTCCGACACCAACATAAAGAATTTAATGACATGCACAGTAGTGGTCAACAAGTATGCATAATGTAAAGATTCAATTAAATGGTAATTTAATATACGATGGAAAATGCACTCATATACATGAAATTGATACCATAAGAAAGAGAACTTATCTTTATGAAATATGACACCAACTGGCTGCAGAACAACGATGTTCCACCCAACCGTAGACACTATTGTTCCAAATATCAACAACAACGTCACCCCTGAGCCAGGGCTATGAATCCACAAGGATGGTTCCAGAGAGTTACTTGGATTCCAAAACCAGTCAACATCCAAGCTCTCATAGGCTTCCCAGCTCTCACAACAATTCAAGTACCCAAATCTCTTCTACCCAGCTTGCACCACTCGAGAGAACGAACCTCTAACCTTCTCTGCCATGCAATCCCTTAGGCGGTCCTTCTCCTTATTCGTGCTCTGATGCAACTGGTCCAGAATTGTAATGCTGGAACTCTTAAGACTTGCATCTATGAGCAACGTTGGACATAGGCCAACGCATCTCAGACATGCAGGCCTCAAATCATGACTGGATCACACCATCGACCACTACAATCAACTTTTCTGTGTCTAATATTCAACAGTTCAGTTCCCTTTCCCAAGCTAGGATGTGGGTGTGGATGGATCAATGAATGGGTAAGAAGGCACATGAAATTGCGTGGGGAAAATGAACGAATGTACAGGAAACTCAGCAAATAGGCCATCAGTCGAACCCCCCCATCATACCAGAGGTGGGTTTAAGTAACTTTGTGGGAAATCAAGAACCTCCTGGCCTTCCCCAAGAAGCTCACGTAACCGATCCCCTCCCTTAGGAAAAAAGGGTAATCAACATAGGAATAAACACTTATCCCCTCAAGCCCCCTCTCTTGTGGAATCATAGCCCCCTATAACTCTAGTCCTTATCCATCTAGTAGCCAACCATGTATTTATTATTAATAATGATAAAAAAATTACATGTCTTGGGCACACTGGAATTTTAATAATTGTTTGGGCACTCTAGCCTCTCAACAATGTAACAATACATTATTTAAAAATGGGGGTTCACAACCTAGGGTGTTACAACACCTCTTTAGTAAGTCGGGACATTCCTCAGTTACATTCTCAGGACTATAACAATATGCATAGAGACCATGTGGTTTGGTACAAAATTGTGAGACATGACCAATATCAACGCAATTAAAACATGTGGGGGGTCTACCTCCCCCTCCGTCATGTCCTCAATTGTGACCGTGCTCATATCCACCTTAGGTACCTCCTTGGTATCCGTCTCTTTCTATGCCACCATTTTCACCACCTTTCTTCTCCTCCTATACCTGGAATGAATTGTGAGTATTATCCTACATTAAATGGAGGGAGCGATATCCATTGACATCATGACCAACGGATTTACAGAACCTGTAGAATGGAGTGTGAGTCGTCATCTGGTACTTCTAAAAATTTGGGTAGTGGGGTGGCATATGGCCCACATATTTCAAATCATTCCATCTACTCAAATGGAATGGACTTGGAACACCTATCATCATATAATTTGGAAGAACATGAAACTCGTCTCTATGATGTCCCTTGGAGCAACATGTGGTATACCATACGTGCATGTGCATGACTTTAGTCTTCACCATATATTGCAGTTGCATCATCAGGTTGTCCAGTTGCGACTGAACATGCACCAACACGGTCGATGTCTCTATGACTCCTGGTGTAGATTCCAAGTGCATCACAATTTCGATTGCCTATGCCTGAGTCATCGCCTTTTGTTGGGTAAGAAAAACTTAGATATGGGGGAGTAACCCCTAAATAAACCATTCTCAGTGTTGCACATAATGTATTTGGAACGTGAGCCTATCCAACAAGATTTTACTATTGATATTATGGTAGCTGCAAGAGTTATTTACCTCCACGTGTAACCTTGATGAGAATAGAATATTTCAGGAAGCAAGAAGAAACCCTAAATCATTAAACTTAACCCTAGAAGACAAGTCGACTCAAGGAAATATTTAATATTAATTATTTAGCCTCCATAATGAGAATTCGACCTAGACAGCTCAGGAAAACAGTGTAAATACAAGTAGCCAAACCTCATTTTGTACACAACAACTCAAAATTTCAGCAGTGAATAAGTGTGCACTACAAAAGCTGGGAAAGTGCGCAAGTCTAGGGAACAATTGCAAGCAACAACTTCTGCAATCTGTATTCCTGGTTTAGGCTTGGACTTTATATTGGTTATGGTTGGACTTTCTATTCAGTCTTGGTTATCTTTTCTTGGTGCATTAGCCTTGGTTGGCTATTGGTTTTCTTCCAGAATCATTCTCTGTCAAGGTTAAGTTGCTTGGGGGTAGCTTTGGCCTATGGTTGGGTGAAAATATTGCAATATTGTTTTGGTTAAAGGAGCACACCTATCAATTTCTAACAGCTTATGGTACCACATTATATTCATATAGTCTAACCATTGCAAGATAGATTGGGAGGATTTGCTCAGTTACGGTTGCAGTTGCAACCAGTTTTTGTTGCAGCAACGAAACCCTGACCCTCTTGTTGAGGGACCTTCAATGAAGAGATTGACCTAATTTCTAGATAGCCTAGTGCGCCCTAGCCTAGCACATCTCTTGTTAATCTTAGCAAGCTAAGATGTCAATTTTGAGTTTTTGGTCAAAATCAAGGGTTGACCAAGTCAAAGAAATTACAACTTACTCTATGAATTCAGAAAACAAGTTAGAAGGGGATTCTAACTTTAGAGCATGGAAGACAAGGATTTACCTCATTCTTGCCAAGAATAAAGTGTTGGATATTGTGAAAAGAAAGATCATGGAACCACAGTTCAAAGAAAGAAAAGAGAAAGAACCTCATAATGTTGCAGTTATGGAGAAGTTCAAAGACAATGACATCAATTCTATGAGTATCATAGTGGACTCTATAAAAACCCACTTAATACCCTACATCTCCCATATTGACTCATATAATAAGATGTGTGATTCCCTAACAAACCTCTTCTCAGTCATAAACATTGGACAAGTAATGATTATGAAGAATGAGCTCCACGACATGAAAATGAATTATGATGAAATCATAACATCATACCTTGTGAGAATATCTCAGTTAAGGGATCAACTACATGCTATTGAAGAAATCATTTTAGAGAAGGAACTGGTAAATATAGTATTCGATGGCCTTCCCAAGACATGGGATGCATTTTCCGCAAGCATGAACACAAGAAAGGATTATCCCACATTTGAAGAACTTTGGACTTGTTGTGCACAAAAAGAATCAAGGATTAGTGAAAAAGAGAAACCCCAAAAGAAATATCATGATCAAGCTTTCATAGCAAGGTTCAAGAATTTCAAGAAAAAAAGAAGTTTGGCTCAAGGAAGAAATCAAATCAAGAGAAAGATATGTCAAAAATACAATGCTTCAACTTTCAAAAATATGGTCACTACAAGAATCATTGTCCCGAGTTAAAGAAAATGAAGGAAACAAACAAAGCATCAGTTTCCGAAGAAAGGGAACCCTCAAAGAAGGCCAAGCAGGATAAAACATACTTCTTCTTCTAAGACAAGGTAACAATATTCTTCATAATTCTTGTACATACCATGTTTACATAATTTTTGTACATATCTTTCATATCTATTTCTTAGAATATAATATCTTCAAAGAGAAACAATACCCATGGAATAATAACAGCATACAAATTGCTATCACGATGACTACAAGTCAAGCAATACACATGAAAATATGAAGTACATCGACAACCCTTGGTAACAATTCATGTGGAAGCTATTAACATAAGTAACATCTGCAAGATAAGCCGAAATCATAATCAAACTTGAAGAAACCTAGAAGACGTAAAAATAGAAAGAAGTCAACAATCAAGAATAAATTAGAAAAAGACTTGCGACACTTTGCAAAAGGAAATAAGGATGTAGACGGAAGCGCGAACTCTTTTAGTTGGAGGGAGTCGATTATATAATTCAAAAAGAAGAGAACGCATTCATGCATGAAGCAAGGATTAGGATGGAGATAATCATAAATAATATGATCCATCAAGGATTATGAAGTATCTATCCATGTTCCCATTAATGGTTCCATGAAAATCAACATGTGTTTAGTTTGACTTTAGAAGAAGTCTTCTTCAGAAAAAGAAGCCTTAAAGTATCCTTGGTTTTCCATCCACATCCATGATCCTATGATGAAAGGAAGAAGTTGTAATATTTAGGGCATGGAATCTATAAAAAACTGCATGGACCCAAGATCTAAATAGAAGCATTAGGAAGAACATGAAGATTCCAAGAGAGAAAGAAAATCCAGAACAACCAGTCATTATATCAAGAATCACAAGACTACCATCTTGGTCTGAACCCACTGGAATCAATCAAGAAGAAGAAATGGAAGTTGTGATGAAGAAAAATGTATGGAAGACTTATTAATGGAAGCATTGCAAGATCCATAACTAAAGGTTCTCCCATATGGAGGGAGAAGACTATGTTGATAGTTTGTTCCAGTAACCAGACATACCTCTACCTATGCCATTATATCTCCTGCAATATCCATGGGTTGGATTTTACATCAAATGAATGTAAGTGTTGTTCTCCTCAATAGAGTAATTGAACAAATAAGTGTATGTAGATAAACCTCAAGGATTTGAGGTATACCAGAAAGAGACTCTTGTATGCAGATGGAAGAAGATCTTGTATGGATTCAAACAACATGGTGTAGAGGCTCCAATGCACAACAAAAGTGTGGTGAAAACTTTCTATAAGAAATATATTATATGAGAATGGTTACTTAGAGGTCTAGGATGATGGATTTCTAATCCATGAAAAACTCTCATGATGAAAAAAGAAGTGCCACTTGGATATGTTCTAGTTTGAGCCTTGCCACGATGTCATGAGCTAGTAGAAAACAAAAGAGTTGAATCCAACCATGATATACTGCAATGATCAGAGTTATATGAAGCCTTCAGAGAAAAATCAGTGTTCTAGAAAGACTAAAGTACATTGATATCAAGCATTAAATTCTCCGTGATGAGGTCCAGAAAAGAGAAGTGGTTCTCTAATATATCTCCATAGTTAAGAAGATATAATATATTTTGGTAAAGCCTATGTACAAGATGGAAAAAGTTTGTGTACTCAAGAAATAAGCTACAGCTCATGGAAACAAATTTCTTATTGAAAAGGGAAGAGATGACTCCCATGTTGGGAGGGAGAACTAATGTGTTATTGATTTATGGACAATCATTTTTCAGTTCGAAAAATGATCCAGGAAGAGCACTTCCTTTCTAGTTCAGAAAGTGGTTTGAGATTTCCGACGTATAGGCATTTTCCAGTTCAGAAAATGGTCCAAATCATAAGGTAATTTTCGTAATGAAAATGGTTCAATAGATTTATGATGTACCATAGAAAACGATTCCCCTTGTGTCTAGTGTGGGGGAATGTTTTAGGACAATATTTCTTCTTGACAATCACTCTCACTAGTGGTCAAGTAGAATGGTCTGCCTCGTCGAGCGGTCATTCTTTCGAAGTTCACAGTTTTGAGCAGTTTCGAAGAATGGTCTACTTTGGAAGTTGGTGCAGGACAATCATTCCCTAGGGAATAATCATTCTCTCTAGCTTTCACTTTGTTTAGTGTTGGAGGAATAGCCCAGTTAGATGAATGGTCTAGTTTGAGAAATCATGGACATGCATTCCCTAGGGAAGAATCATTCTCTCTAGGTTGCACTTTGTTTAGTGTCGGAGGAATGGCCTAGTTAGGTGAATGGTATAGGCTCATAAATCAGGACAATTATTCTTCTATGCTTGAGAATAATAGTCCAGATAGCTCATGGATGATGTTTTACCTTCTGAGGGAAGATGCTCTTCCAGATCTCACAGATGTGAGTGGAAGTATGGCCCAGATGACTCAGTTTATATCATGGCATTGTTTTTTTTTTCCGTGCAGGTTGATATCAGATGATATGATTTCTATGGATATTGTATGTCTCTAGATATTAGATGTATGCTATTGTGGTGGATGTGTTCCACTGGTTGTGACTATGTGTCATTGATTAAGTAGTTGTGTGATACTTGGTGTGGTAGTGTACCAATGGATTGTAGGTGTGTACTACTATGGATAGACACATTTGTGTTCTATTCAATGACAATGTTCCGATTACCATGTATACTATCAACTGTTTTGATATTTTCTAAGGCATATAGGTTGAGACAAATATCTATGAATTGATTATAAAATAATCCTAGATTGACATTCCTATAGGAATGGTCTCTGTAGTCCATGGCATAGTTTTTATCTCTATTGGGGCAGTCATTCTTCTAGGACATTTTTTCGGATTAGAGGAATGGTCCTTGTATCACTCTATGGAGTGAGTGAATCCTTCAACATCATGCCTGATTACTCAGATAAAGTATAGATTTGAGAGATGATGTAATTGATCCTATCAGAAGATAGTGATGATGGTGATCATGATCTAATCATGATATAGTCTATACGACTATGATGATGCTACCGGTTGAATGGTGTGTTTGTGCTCAAGACCATTGCCTTCAATACCTCCCTAGCTAGGAGGGAGTGTTTTTATTATGGTAGTTGTGAGAGGTATTTACCTCCACATGTAACCCTTGTGAGAATATACTATTTCGGGAAGCAAGAAGAAACCCTAAAGCATTAAACGTAACCTTAGAAGACAATTTGACTCATGGAAATATTTAGTATTAAGTATTTAGCCTCCAGAATGAGAATTCGGCCTAAACAACTCAGGAAAATAGTATAAATACAAGTAGCCAGACCTCATTTTGTACATAATAGCTCAAAATTTCAGCAGTGAAGAAGTGCACACTACAAAAACTAGGCAAGTGCACAAGTCTAGGGAACAACTACAGCCAGCAACTACTGCAATCTGTATTATTGGTTTAGGCTTGGACTTTCTATTGGTTATGGTTGGACTTTCTGATCAGTCTTGGTTATGTTTTCTTGGTGCATTAGCCTTAGTTGGATACTGGTTTAATTCCAGAATCATTCTCTGTCAAGGTTAATGTTCTTGGGGGTGGCTTCGGCCTATGGTTGGGTGACAATATTGTTATATTTTCTATGGTTAAAGGAGCACACCTATTACTTTCTAACATTTACATCACTGGTCATAATCCTAGACGGTTTCTCCTTCCTTCTAGTTGATCTCTTTTATCTTTGTAATTCATTTGGATTCTTATTTAGGATTTTGGAATTCCCTAAGTATATACTTCTTGGTATCGCTTCAGCTCTTCGAGCTTCAGAAGTTTCAAATTTTCCTCCTACACGTTCTCCCAGAGTGCTTTCACCCAAAGTTGACGATCCTTCGACGTGTGTATTCTGGAATCAACGGTCGATATGTACTCCACCCTTTGCGCCTTCAGGAGTTTTCAACCCAACGCAACCTGTCACATCCTTCCCCACTGGAGTGCCCAGTCTCTGGACTGTACTATCTGTCGCCATGTGGAGAAATACTAGAAGCGGACACGTGGCCCAATCGGGCGGGTGACACATGTCATGTTCTAACTAACATTTCAATAATCCATATGCTCAAAACTTACTGACACATGGAACAAATCCCATGTGTCCAAGTCATCCCAGGTGACGTCCGAAAGCCACGTCACTTCATCTCTTTGGGCTTCGAGACTTTGGGAGTTTCCATATTGGCACACTTCCAATTCTCCCAAACTTTGAATTCCTGAAATGGCCAATCTATCGCCATGTGTCCTTATGGATCGAATGACTGAGATTCACTTCGGGTCTTCACGCAGAGTCCACAGATATGCATCATGTGTCCTCCTTAATCTGATGGTTTAGGATTACTTCATGTCTTCGGACTTCAGAAATCTCAAACTTCAAAACTTATCTGGCCCCACTGGCTTTTATCTAAATCCATGGATCTAGTGACACGTGGCTCTCGATAGACCAATGGCTGAGATCCTTTCGGATATTCACTTTTCGTAAATCTCAACCCTCAAACTTCATTTTTCCCCGAAGTGCATGGATTTCTGCCACATGTCCTCCTGGATTGGATGACTGCAATTCACTTAGGATCTCCGAGGTCTAGAAATATCAATTCTCAACTTCTCCTTGCTCGCCTTTTCCCAGAGTGTTTTCACCAGGAGCACACGATCGATTGACACATGTCCTCCTACATATTGACATTCTCTAGCTACTTCTTCTCTTCGGAGGTTCATCACTTGAGCACTAGCAAGGCACATCACTGCATGCCTTTCAATTTGTGGGGGCACGCATCAACGGTTTGGAGTAACCCACTTTTCGCCCTGCAATTCTCCTGATGCTGACACGTAACCCCTTGGTGAAATTGTGGTTTGGATTGTAGGACCACCTTGAAAAATTATCTCCTGGGAAACTTGGTTCCCCACAATGCCTCCTATCCATTGATATCTCTCTCCAATGGGATCTGACGATTGGGAGCTTAACCCTTGCTTCCTTTTCAACAGATGACCCATGTTCACCTATCCTTCGATCCAACGATCCCTAATATCTCATGATCCTACATTGGCGATCGTTGCTGAATTAAAAGGGGGACGGTCACGATCCTTCAAACCCCTTACAACGGATCTATGCCGATCTAGATCTTCCATAGATTCTGCAATGCCATTCCTCCTGAGCTTTTTAATTTCATGGTCATAATTCAATCTCCACCCTGAGATTCTAACCAACAGACCCGACCCATACCGACCCGACATTTCAACTAGAAGCTCTGATACCAAACTGTAACATACCTAGCCACCCACAAGACAAGGTACACTACCTTCAAGCCCACCCTTGGACTTCTTTCTCTTACCGATACCTTTTCAAAATTTAAGGATGCATAAAAGGAAAGAATTTAACGACATGCACAACAATAGTTAGGAAGCATGCATAGTCTAAAGATTCAATTAAACGATAATTTAATATACAACATAAAATACACTCATATACATGCAATTGATACCATAACAAAGAGCACTTATCTTTATGAAATATGACACCAACTAGTTGCAGACCAAGGATGTTCCACCCAACCATAGACACTAATGTTCCAAATATCAACAACAACGTCACCCTCGAGCCAGGGCTATGAATCCACAAGGATGGTTCTAGAGTGTTACTTGGCTTCCCAAACCAGTCAACACCCAAGCTCTCACAGGCGTCCCAACTCTCACAACAATCCAAGTACCCAACTCTCTTCTACCCAACTTGCACCATCCTAGAGAATGCACCTCCACCCTTCTCTGCCACACTGTCCCTCAGGCGGTCCTTCTCCTTATTTGGGCTCTGACGCAATTGGTCCAGAATTGTAATGTTGGAACTCTCAAGACTCACAACTATGAGCAACGTTGGACATAGGCCAACGTATCTCAGACATGCAAGCCTCAAATCACAGCTGGATCACACCAGCGACCACTACAGTCAACTATCCCGTGGCTAATATTTAGAAGTTCGGTTCCCTTTCCCAAGCTAAGACATGGATGAGGATGGCTCAATGAATGGGTAAGTGGGAACATGAAAGTGCATGAGGGAAATGAATGAACATAGTGGAAAATTAGAAAACAAGACATCAGTTGAACCCCCCCATCATACCAGAGGTGGGTTTAAGTAACTTCGTGGGGAATCAAGAACCTCCTGGCCTTTCCCAAGAAGCTCACGTAACCGATCCCCTCCCTTAGGAAAAAAGGGTAATCAACATAGGAATAAGCACTTATTTTCTCAATCCCCCTCTATTGTGGAATCATAGCCCCCTATAACTCTAGTCCTTGTCCGTCTAGTAGCCAACCATGTATTTATTATTAATAATGATAAAAAAATTACATGTCTTGGGCACACTGGCCTTTTAGTAATTGTTTGGGCACTCTGGCCTCTCAGTGTTGTAACAATACATTATTTAAAAATGGGGGTTCACAACCTGGGGTGTTACAACACTTCTTTAGTAAGTCGGGACAGTCCTCGGTTACATTCTCAGGACTATAACAATATGCACAAAGAACATGTGGTTTGGTACAAAATTGTGAGACATGACCAATATCACCACAATTAAAACATGTGGGGGTTCTACCTCCCCCTCTGCCATGTCCATAATTGTGACCATGCTCATATCCACCTCAGGGACCTCCTTGGTATCCATCTCTTTCTATGCCACCATGTTCACCACCTTTCTACTCCTCCTGTACCTGGAATGAATCGTGAGTATTATCCTACATTAAATGGAGGGAGCGATATCCATTGACATCATGCCCAACGGATTTATAGAACCTGTAGAATGGAGTGTGAGTCATCGTCTGGTACTTCTACAAAGTTGGGTACTGGGGTGGCACATGGCCCGCATATTTCATATCATTCCATCTACTCAAATGGAAATGGACTTGGAACAACTATCACCATATAATTTGGAAGAACATGAAACTTGTCTCTGTGATGACCCTTGGAGCGACATGTGGTATACCATACATGCACATGCATGACTTTAGTCTTCGCCATATCTTGTAGTTACATCATCAGGTTGGCCAGTTGCGACTGAACCTATGCCAACCCAGTCGATCTCTCTGTGACTCCTGGTGTAGCTTCCAAGTGCATCACATATTCGATTTCCTATGCCTGAGTCATCACCTTCTGTTGGGTAAGAAAGACTCATATATGGGGGATTAACCCCTAAATAAACCATTCTCAGTGTTTCACATAATTTATTTGGAACGCGAGCTTATCCAACAAGATTTTACTGTTGATATTATGGTAGTTACGAGAGTTATTTACCTCCACATGTAACCCTGATGAGAATAGAATATTCCAGGAAGCAAGAAGAAACCCTAAATCATTAAACTTAATCCTAGAAGACAAGTCGGCTCAAGGAAATATTTAATATTAATTATTTAGCCTCCAAAATGAGAATTCAGCCAAGACATCTCAGGAAAAAAGTATAAATACAAGTAGCCAGACCTCATTTTGTACACAACAACTCAAAATTTCAGCAGTGAAGAAGTGCGCACTGCAAAAACTAGGAAAGTGCACAAGTCTGGGGAATAATTGCAACCAACAACTGCTGCAATCTATATTCCTGGTTTAGGGTTGGACTTTCTATTGGTTATGGTTGGAATTTCTAATCAGTCTTGGTTATCTTTGCTTGGTGCATTAGCCTTGGTTGGCTATTGGTTTACTTCCAGAATCATTCTCTGTCATGGTTAAGTTTCTCGGGGGTGGCTTCGGCCTATGGTTGGGTGACAATATTTTTATATTGTCTATGGTTCAATGAGCACACCTATTACTTTCTAATAGGTTATGGTCCCACACTATCTTAAGATAGTCTAGCCATTGGAAGATAGATTGGGAGGATTTGCTCAGTTACAGTTGCAGTTGTAGTTGCAGCCAGTTTTTGTTGCAGCAACAAAACCGTCACTCTCTTGTTGAGGGACCTTCAGTGAAGAGATTGACCTAATATATAGATAGCCTACTTCACCCTAGCCTAGCACATCTCTTGTTACTCTCAGCAAGATAAGACATCAAGTTTGAGTTTTTGGTCAAAATCAAGGGTTGACCAAGTCAAAGAAATTATGACTTACTCTATGAATTTAGAAAACAAGTTAGAAGGGGCTTCTTGTTGATACTGGGAGGGGGGTGAATCAGTATCAAGTACAATTTAAAACCTTTTTCAACTTATACTTAAACCATTCAAATATAGCCAATGAGAAATGAACAATAGTATAAGAGTTACACCAATACACCACAATACACCATGCACAATATATGAGAAATAATCAATAGTTATTTTTCAAGGGAAGTAATGAATTCCAAAGGTAGCTACAGCTTCCAAATGTAAAGGGAGGGATAAACCTCCAAGAGAAAGATACAATCCCCCAATATCAGGATAGATTTGAACTCTCCATCCTTGCCCCTTCCTTCCACCCAAGAATATATGAGAGATAATAAAACATTTACATTAAATCATCGCCATCAACCAATCATCACATAGAACCTGATAATGCTTCCTGAGACGTCTTCAATTTCTGAAAATTTTCAATTCTTGGAGTACTCTGATCCTGTAGATAATATTACTCAATGTATTCTCCGAAACTCCTCCAATTTGCAATCCTTGAATCCTCCCCAAAAAGAGGTTATAGAAAGAATGGTAGACTTTATTCAATTCTGGTCTGTTCAGAAGACCCAACTTGTATAGCATGCCCCACACTTAATATTTAACATCTGATTCTGAAACTCACACACACGAAACCAAAATATGTACTCTTTCCAATGGAAGTGGTACCACTTCATTTGGATTCTGTATGAAAACGTTATGACTATTTTACCCGGAACACCTGTTTATTGACTAGCTTCAGGACTGGTCACAAACCCTATCTTCCATAGAGTGTATCCCCATAATTGTAGCGAATAAAGAGATAAATTTTTACCAGAGGTACCTTGATATGTCTTCTCAATAACATATCTATTTCACCAATTGAATCATTCTAGAAAATTTTTTATATCAAAAATGGTAAGATGACCTAAAAATAACATACATTAGAACACATCACCAAAAGACTTCATCCTCCCTTGAAATATAACCTTCTTATCTTCTTATTACCTCTGAAATTTGACTTGTATCAAATGCATGTATAATGATGTTTATTTATACCATTTATTCCACTTCGTTTTAACATTAGGGCCGACCTGACACTTTCTTATTTTGTAATTCTTTTATGTCATTATCTTCAGGGCCTACATGTACAATTCACTTTGTCATCTTCAAAAAATCATTTCTCCTCAACCATGAGGATCCATGTGACGTGCCACATACCACCGGAAACAACATGATGTATAATATCCATCCATGGGTGTTGTATCTGCATGTGAATTTTCCTTCATGTCCAAATACCTTCATCAATCTTGCGGTCCAAAACCCATGACTAGGGTTGACATCAATGACAACAACCAATCTTGCAAAAATCTCCCCCTTTGTCATTGATGGAAACACTCATGCTCCCCCTATCATCATGATCCCAATTTCTCTCCCCCTTTGACATCAATGGAAAAGGTTAGGGATGCTCCCCCTGAGTTTAATGGAAGAATGTAACTCTCTTCTTTGGGGTTGCTCCCCCTGAACATGTGGCACTCAATAATACTTCATCCTTATTTTTGGTCTTTGGGACATTTTCTTCCTTAGAATCTTTTTGTGTGGATTCTGTCTTCTCTCTCTTCTTCATGTCTAGGATGTATATGTTGTTCATTCTTCTTGTTGCAGATGCAACCAATCTTCCTGAGTTATCTTCTCTGATTTTACATTTTCGGGAATCAAACGTAAGAGTGTATCCTTGATCACACATTTTACTAACACTGAGTAGATTATGATTCAAGTCTTCAACCAATAGAACATTCTTTGCTTTTA
>ML822638.1:35474-62368 GCA_009831015.1 Picea engelmannii | reverse complement strand
ACTTTCCTTATTTTAGGGTTAACCCACTTCTAATTTCTCCATTAAATTTATTATTGAAATAATTTATTTTGTATTCACTTTTAATTATAATACACTCATTACTTCACTTTATTATTTACCTTTTAAAATCTCTTAAACCACTTGGACTACTTTGACCTTTTGGGGCTTCTAGATGACATATGGGGGTCCTCCAACTTCGTAAGTCCATAACTCTCAAACCGTGAGGAGTTATGTGACATTCCACATACCACCAGAAATGGAATGACATGTACTATCCATATAGAATAGTATTATCATAAAATATATCATAATTCATATCGTTATCCATCAAACAAACTTGGATTCATTACCCAAACCTAGGGTCTCCAACTTCTCATGGCCATAACTCTCTAACCGTGAGGATTTATGTGACGTTCAACATACCACCGGAAATGGAATGACAATCACTATCCATCTAGGATCTCATTATTCCACAATTAAGCATGGGTTCTCTTACTCTACAAAGCGTCTTCCCATGAGGGCTTTCACCATAACGGGACCACTTTGGAGTTCATCCATCTTTACTTATTATCAACCATGACAAGACAATAATAAGTCATCTTTACATCAAACAATATTGGTTCCATTACCCAAAACTTTGTGTTGTGAGGCTTTCTTCAAGGGTTGACATCAATGACAACCAACCTTAATCAACAAATATTTTGGCAGTAAAGCATATCACAGACAAAGATACAAAAGTGGTACAATGAGAAATCACATTCAGAGACCGCACACTGGACTTGTATATGGATCTCGCAGTAAATAGTCCACAAGGAGAACCTACAACTGTCACAGATGTGAAGAAGTAATTGATCAATGAATTTTAGGACCCTAGTTCAAAGGATCAATTCATGAATGAGATGATAGAGATCAAACAGAAGCCAGGTGAGTCAGTTTGAGAGGTTGATTAGAATTTCAAGAGACTAAAAGATAAGTTGAAGTATCCTATAACAGATATGTAGCATAGACACTTATTTGTTAATTCATTATTTCCACATTTGAAGTATCCATTGAGGTAGTATAAGTTCCAAACCCAAGCTGAGGCTTTACAAGCATCCTTGCAATTAGAGGAAAATCAGTATAAGCATATAGATCCAGTCGTGGAAGAGTTGAGAGAAGATCTGAAAAACCTGGAATTTCAGTTAAATTGGAATAAGGGAAAGGAAAAGAGGGAAGATGTATGGTGCACATTATGTAGAACATAAGGACATCATAAGAATGAATGCCCCACATTTTCATAGTACTTGAGAGTAGGAATTCCAAATCATTTACCCACAGGAGCACCATGGTGTGAAATATGTCAAACACATGGAAATGATCCTTATCATTATCCCATGATGCAAAATTATAAAATAGTACCCAAGAGTACATTTTGTAATTTCTGCAAATTGGTAGGACATGAAGAAAAGGATTGTATAACTTTGGAAATAATGAAGGAAATTAATTCAAATACTTATAGGGTTCAGGATGAACTAATGATATTCCAACTTGTACAACAAAAGTATAATAACGTGCAACAGTTTTCAGCATATTCGTAGTATAATAGAGCGCAACAGTTTGCATCACCACCGCAGTATAACAACGCTCAATAGTTTGCAGCACCACCACATTATAACAACACATAGTAGTTTGCAGCACCACCATAGTAAAATAATGTGCATCCACAATATAATCAGGCATCATAGTATAATACACCACGTGGAGATAATCAAGGAAATAGAGGAGGCTTCAGAGGAGGAGGTCGGGGAGGAAGAGGATTTGGAGGAGGTAGAGGACTAGTAACCTGTCACAACTGTCAAAAACATAGACATTATGAAAGATATTTTCCAAAACCACCTGTGACATGTATGTATTGTTGCATAGTAGATCATGACACAGAAGAATGTCCCATATTGTTGAAAAAGAAACGGGAAAAAAGGAACCAGAACAATCATAATGTTCAATGGATTGTTGTGGAAAACAAAGAAGAGGATGGGAAGAAGATCAATATAGTTACTAGAGGTGGAGACAAGACAAGAGCATATGCAGCAAAGAAGAATTAGGACCAGCACCAGTGGGTCAGGAAGAATACAACACCTCAACATAATTTTGATGCGCGCAAGGAGAAGGAGATGTTCAAGGAGGCCAGACAAGAGATTTTGAAGAAGAATATCATGTCTATTGTAGGTACAATTCCAGTTGATGTCATATCAGTGTATGACATGCCTCGTTTATTTGATCAGACCTGTGGAAATCAGACTTGATAACAAGTAAGTAAACTAAGAAAAGTTTTAGGGTCTTGTGTGAAGTTGTTGAATGATAAGAACTCTTTACAAGTATTACAGAGTCTGTTAGAGAAGTTCAATTCTAGGGAAGAGATAAAATTAGAACAAGAGACAGTCAATCAGGTCTATAAGAAGAGAAGAACAAGTAGGGAGTTCAGATTGAATGCTAACATTGGATATTTTAACATGGGTGATATCATATTAGACTTAGGGTTTGAAGTAAACATTATGCCTAAGAAAACATGGGAAGCCATGGGAGAACCTACATTGGTATTTTCACCTATTCATTTGAAGTTATCAAATAAGAATAGACTAGTACTAATTGGTATATTTAAGGGCATACCATTAGATCTATATGGTGTGTGCACTATGGCAAACTTTGAAGTGATTGACATAGTGGACAAAACTACACCCTATCCACAATTGTTGGGACTGGATTGGGCATTTGATAATAAGACTATTATCAATTTGAATACCAGGAAGATGATTTTTGAGTTAGGAGAATATAGAGTCATTGCACTATTGGATCCTTCAGAGGGAGGAAGGTATGTTAAAACTGTGACAAATAATTTTATTACAAAAGACATAAACCAGTTGTATAGAACTATTGTGCGAGAAGAAGATTGTGTTAACCCAACAACAAATGGACTGCTTAGCTGGAGGAGCATTAGTTCGTGTGCTTCAAGATATGAAATAGGACTAGAGAATTGGCAGAAGTTATTGCATGAGTTATCCACCAAAATATGTGCAAGGATGACATGGGCACTAATATGGGTTGGTACAGAGGCAAGAGAACCTCCTACTTTTTATGGTCAGAATTATTTAGAGGAATTTTTAAGAAAAATTGAGTTAGAATTTTTTGAAATTCAGAGGTTACCAGTTTTGGATATTTCTTTGAAATCTACACCTGTACATTGGTGGGGTACTCATAAGGAGAAGATTCAGAATTGGTATCAATGCAAAAGGTTACTACGCATCGTATTTGGCGCAGAACATGAGAACATATATATATAGAAGTATGATGGAATATGACAACCCATATAACATGTAAAAATATGTATAATTCAATGGATATTAACACCACCATAGGAGTGTCCACATCACTTTATTCATACATTGGAAGGAATCCCAACGAATTGGTACACATTTTTAGAAAAGCATAGAGAAACTGCAAATTGGGAGGAGATGCAACAAAATTTTGTGATCACACTTGCATTTGAGCATGAGAATCCAGAGATAGATACAATACTGAAGTTGGTAAGAAATGGGATCTTTGATGAACTAGAAATTGAGATTATAATATCTTATTAGAACCAGAAGAGATACATAATCAGATAGTTTCTACATTGTTATCATGCCGCAGAAGAAGGCCCGGCAGAAGAAAACCCACACAACATTCAGGTCACAAAATTTGAAGGGGAAAGAGAAGTAGAAGGTACAACGATATATTAAAAATATTTTGTTGTGCCACTGAATATAAAGAAGGTAAATATTGGAACAACAGAGAATCCAAAGATTGAAAGTATTGGGGACTATTGGGATAATCATATAGTAGAGAGAATAACAGAGTTATTGCATGAGTATAGTGACCTATTTTCAGCAACATTTTCAGAGATGAAAGGGGTAGCAGGAGAAATTGGAGAGATGGATATCCCTTTGAATCCAAATGTCAGACCAATTAGAAAAATACCTTACAGGTTGAATCCAGTGTATAAGCAGAACGTGAAGGAATAAATTAATAAGATGTTAGAGGTTGGTGTCATAGAACCTATGGAAGAATCTGAATGGATTATCCCTATGGTAGTCTAGGAGAAGAAGACAAGGGGAATAAGGATCTGTGTATACTTGAGGAAGCTAAATGATTATTGTCTGCATTATCCTTTCCCTGCTCCATTTATAGATGAAGTATTGGAGAATGTAGGAGGTCAAGAACCATATTCATTTACTGATGGATTTTCAAGATAGCACCAGAGGATCGACATAAGACTACATTTTCAATATAATGGGGTTCATATCAGTACACAGTAATACCTTTTGGGTTGAAGAATTCCCCTGCTATTTTTTCAAGGGTAATAGTAGTTGCATTGAAAGAATTTATTCATAAGTTTTTGGAAGTTTATTTGGATGATTGGAAAATGTTTATCTTATTGAAGGATCATGTTGAAGTGTTAAGGTTGATGTTAGACATGTGTAGACAGTGTCATATTTCATTGAATATTAAGAAATGCATTTTCAACGCACCATTTGGTATTATGTTAGGGAATGTGGTGTGTAAACAGGGTCTGTTGGTTGATCCTGCCAAAATTGTTGTCATAGTTAATTTACCACCACCTAAGTCTGTGCGTCAGTTAAAAATTACACTTGGTCATAGAGGATACTACAGGAAGTTCATAAGGGGATATTCACAAATTACTGTTTCGATTGAGAAATTATTGAAGAAGGACATCAAGTATCAGTGGAATGAGGAATTAAAACAGAGTTTGGATATCTTGAAGGAGAAAATGGTGGCAACGCCAAGTTTGGTGTTTCCAAACTGGTCAAAGGAGTTTCATGTCCATGTAGATGCATCTACAATATCACTTGGAGCATTATTAACACATCCAAGAGAATGTGACATAGATAACCAAATAACATTTGCAAGCAAGAAGTTGTAAGATTCAAAACAGAATTACAATACAACAGAAAGAGAAGGGTTGGCTATGGTATATGCATTGTAGAAGTTCAAACATCATTTGTTAGGCCAACACTTTAAGATGTTTATAGATCACTTTTCTCTTAGATATTTAGTCAACAAGCTAGTGTTGGGGGGAAGAATATGCATATGGTTGTTGTTATTTTAGGAGTTTGATATTGAAGTAGTTGTGAAGCCTGAAAGATTGAATACAGATCCATATCATTTGTCCAGAATAACTAATGGAGAGCAACCAAGAAATTTGCAGGACAATTTCTTTGATGCACAATTGTTTTTAGTACAGATTGTTGATGAATATTTTGATGACATTATTGAATTTTTGAGTACATGAATTGCCCCAAAGAAATATAATATTGCGCAAAAAAAAAATCTGGTGGTTAGATATGCAGACTACCAACTGATTCTAGGTCACTTATACAAACTTAGTGTAGACAACATTTTGAGGAGATGTGTCATGGAGCATGAATGTCCCATTATCTTAGCAGAAGAACATGAAGGAATAGTTGGAGGACACTATGTAAGGAAGGCTATTGCATAGAATATATTGCACGTAGGATTATGGTGGCCAACAATTCATAAGGATGAAAAGGAGTATTGTCAGAATTGTGATTTTTGTCAGAGGGTTGGAAATACCTCCAGGAGGGATGAGATGCCATTAAGACCTCAAGTAACTCTGAAAGTGTTTTCCAAGTGGGCAGTAGATTTTGTAGGACCAAATAATCCACTAGCCAGGAGATTAGGAGCAAGGTATATCATTACAGTGATGGAGTATTTGACCAGATGGGTTGAAGAAGAACCAGAAAAAATATTGCAGCGCAAACATTGTAGCACACTTATTATTTGAGCAAGCAGTCACAAGATTTGGATGCCCTAGAATTCATATGAGTGATCAGGGGACTCATTTTATCAAAAGTACTATCCAGGAAATGACTGAATAATTTAAGATACATCATCAAAAGAGCACTCCTTACCACCCTCAAGCCAATGGGACATTGGAAGCATTTAACAAGATATTGTAGAATATCGTAACCAATATTTGCAATGTGAAAAGGGATGATTGGGATTTAAAGATACCAGCAGTGTTATGGGTCTATATAACTACATGCAAGAAAATTACAGGGTAGGCACCTTTTATATTGGTGTATGGATAGGAAGCAATAGTCCCTTTGGAGTACTTGATACCTATTCTATGCATTGCAGCAATTACAAACATGACAGAAAGAGGCACAGTTCAAGAAATATTTGCACAAATCATGGAATTAGAAGAAGATAGGATTGTCGTTGGTTTTGTTATAACCCTAAATTTCTCTACACATGCATACCTAGCCTTTTGCCCTCTTACTTGCATTTTTTTCCAAAGCACTACTGATTTTCTCTTCTTAAAAACCAATTTTTTGAAGATGTACGATCCCTGCACCACTATTGTCTGCGTACATATGCTTGTTGCACCACTACAACTCACGTACATACGCATGTTGCACCATTACAGCCCATTTATACTTGCAAAAGTTGCAAGGAATTAATTGAGATTACGGGATATTGGGTAGTTTCCCAACTAATCCACTGCCTATAGACCATCACCCAACCAAATAACCATCCTTTTGGCATATAAAAGGAGGTGTTGGGGTCTCATTTTACATCTAGACATAAGAACAGTGAAACTCTAACCGTTTCACATCCCCTCCTTTCCCAAGTTATTGCAGCCCTTTTGTGAGAATTGCCTCAACATTTCCCCATTAGCCCTTCTTCCTCCATCAGAACCCATTCACTTCCCAAGAAGAGATCAGAAGTTTGAGAGGAGAAGTCATAAAAAGGTGCACTTGGAACTTGGTGAAGAGAAGCCCAGACCAAGTTCGTGGAGAAATAGTTGACTTTTATTGTAAAGGTATAATCATTGAGTTATTAATAAAAGAATTACTTTTCCTATCCCAAATCATGGTGTACTTAATGCTTTTATTGGTTTATGTTTTGACATTCTAACATATAACCCTAATTTGTATCTCAATTAGCATGCTTACATTTTTCTGTTTGTCTATCTTTGAATGCAGGTCAGCCCTGGGAGGAGGTATGCAGTCATCAAAAATTTCAAGCACGAGGGTATCATCCTCGGACGCGGAATAGAGGTATAGTTACCCTATCTCCCTCATCTTTGCTTTTCGTGTATGAGTTTTGGTATGTTTGAGTAGTTTAGAGAAGAAGATGACTTTTATACGATTAATTGATCTACCTACATTCTGAACCCTGGTGTAGATAAAGGGGGGGGGTTACCCGCTAGAATAAATGGCAACCATACTTGGGATGCCTCTAGGGTTTTTTAGGCGATTTTGGGTTGTCTGATTGGTTTTTTTGCCTTTCAAGTTTCTGTTGAGTCTTCTGAGTCTTTTAAGGGATTATGGTCACCTTCAGGTGCCATACCAGTTCTCCGTGCCCTATAATTTTTTTTTTTTTTTTTAAGGAAGTACAGAGGTGTACGTGTCCTGCTTTGGGTCAACCCACATACATATGTGTTCTGATCAGTAAAAAACCCGTGTACATACGCAGGTTGTTGAAGCAACAGTAGTGTCTCTGGTTCAGGAAATGTTTTGAAAAAGAGGTAGCCAACCTCTTTCCTGATTGAGGTTTATACTTCTCAGGGTTTCCTGTTATAGTTCAAAGTCTCTGTTTTTTACAGCCATAGCTTGGGTTAGAATTCAATTTACTTGTTTTTTTTAAGTTTCTTGTGTTTACTTCTGAAAGGGTTTTAAGCGAGTCTTTGAATGATTGATCTGCTTGTTTGGTTTCTTTAGTGATTCCCTGCAATCCATAGTGGGCCAAAGATTTGTTTCAGTCTTTCCTGGTTGTTCTTTTTACCCCTTTCCTTTGCTTTGAAAAAATATAAAAAATGATTTATTTCAGTTTTTTTTGTTTGAAGCATTTTTTCAAAAAAAAAAAAGGATTTTTCGTTTTCAGTTTGGTAAAGTAGTTGGAGTTAGTTATTTTACTAGAAAGGAAAAAGAGTTCATTTTTTAAGTTCTTTACTAATTTATTGAAACTTAAGTATCTTTTAGTCAAGTGAAATTTCGTTTTAGGTCTTCTTTTTAAATATTTTGAAAAATTTTAGTTGAAGAAAAGTTGGTTACAAAGAGTTAGTTGTAAATATCTACTTTTAACTACAAGTATTTTTTCTTTAAGGTTTTGTCTTTTTCTCATGTTTTCGTCTCTCATAACATCACTAGTTTCATGTCCACATCCCTTGAGCTAATCAAGCCATAAAACGAATGCTAAATATAAAATTAAGTATACTTTTGTGTTTGTAGGGTCAACCAACTAGTTTAGGGTTAGGGCCTTGAATTAGGTTGGAGAGGAAATTCTTCAAGGTCGTTAAACAAACATTGGAGTCAGAGCTAGGGAGTGTTAAAGTCTAGTGACATAAAATTTATTCGGTATCCACCTCTAACACATGGGCTAAACACGAGGTTGCGTGAAGAAAGGCAGTGGAGATAACCCCTTCAAAGTCGGACTAAAGGTAGTGGGGAACGTATATTGAGGATCTGTCTTGGGAATACTATCGCCTTCATTTGACTATGGAGATTTGTGGACCTCGAATCCATTCAAGATCCTCTAATTCCTTCTGGACCACTTGATTTCGATACCCTCGATAGGTTTTGGATGTGTTATCCTGCTCATTGCGATCCACCTGACTGTCAACTGTACCCGCCTAGTGACTATTTGGGAGCTCGCAACTTAGTTGCCTATATTATAGCGACTTACAAAGGTGTTTTTCGGGGTATACAGTAGTACCTAGGGCAGATGACGGGTAACACTTTGCAGAGTATACCCGGAGGGTGCTTCTGTGTTCGAGTTACACTTACACCGATAAGTTGCTCTAGTGTTGGCTAGTGTAGTTGTTCTTCCTACTAGATAGTGGTTTTCTTTATTTATCTTATAGGATTTTTTCTAGTGTGTGCTTGGTTTTAAATGATAGTTAAATCCTTACTATGTCGTTGATATTTTCACAAAGTGGAATATCAAGAACTTCGTCGATCGTGAAGGCTTCAGGGCCCACCGCTAGTAGCATTAAAACTGCAACCACCACTATTATGGCGAAGACTTTACCAACAAGGGCCACTCGAAGCGACCAGGCCACGGGAAACTGTGCCTGAGCCTGCTCCGAGAGGGGACTATTCAACTCCAGAGGAACCTACTGTTTCTGACCTTGAAGCAGAATCTCTTAGGCTAGCCAACCCTCTGATCACCGACTTGTTGGTGCCAATATTAGTACAAGTTGTCCCTCTTAAGGTGACACCTATCGAGTGTCAGATAGTCTTACAAGAAGCCATGGAAGAAAATGTTGCTAATTTGTCCTGGAGTCCTCATACTCCTGTTTCAACTACTACCATAGGGGGTATGTTTCCTCCTATCCCACCTTTGTCAGTCTGTACCACAGTGGTCTTGACTCCCTCTACCTCGGGCAGTGGTATGATACCATCATCGGCAAAGACCACTTCTCCGTTTACGCAGAGTGCAACGGACCCTCCATTTTCATATGGGATGCCCGCGTTCGATTCGAACTCAGTCCTTACCTACTCCACCCTACAGACCATGGGTCTAGGGGTAGGGAGCTCAAACACTCTCGTGCAAGGTATTACTGGGGGAACTTCAGTCCCCTTCAACATTATCCCTTACGATGGGGGTCATATACCTCCTTTGTCCCCCTCTCTCGGTGGTTCTTTCCAGCAACCCATCAGGTTGAATGCTAACTACAGCCTATTTGGAGAAGGCATTTTAGGACCTTCCTCTTACACTACATCGGTGGGATCCATGTCATTCTCTTTGTTCGATGCATTTGGTAATAACGTGTTTTCTTCGGCTGCCATATCGACTAGGGGAAACCCCCGTTTTTGACAACAAAATCCTGTGAGGGTATTATTCCTACATAGGGGCAAGTATAGGAGTTTTCTCCTCATGAGGACTTTGTAATCCTTGGAAGGGATTAGTTCTCTCGCAAGGGATGTTGGTCGGGGGAAACCCCTTCCATGGTCAATGGAACCCCAGGCAGGGCTCAGTACCTATGCTCGTCAGATCAGTTGGGGGCATCCCCTTCCAAAATCCTTGGAACACAATGCAGGGAGAAATCCCCACCCAACCCACATCATCCAATTATGGGATTCAGTTGATGATATCCCAGCAAATGCAGTTTCTATATGCTATTCAAGGCCATGGTTTCTACCAAAACCCTAGCCAACAACCCAACTTTTCTTGGAAACCTGGTGCCAGTCAAACCCCAGGCCCCCTTTTTCCTGTACATAGTACCCAACCCAAACTAATGTTTCTGTAAATGCTACATCTTCCAGACTTGTCAAGGTTTCTCAATGACATGATTTTCCATGATCCGCGTTGGCCCCCCATGCCGACTAAGTTTCCCTCGGATATTCCAAAATTTGAAGAAAAGCCTGGTGAAGACCCAGGTGATCACGTGACAACGTTCCACTTATGGTGCTCGTCAAAGTTGTTGTGAGACGAATCCGTATAGTTGTACATGTTTCAATGCACTCTTATCGAGGGTGTCACGAAATGGTATATTGAGATTGAACGCTCAAGGTATTCTTACTTTAATAACTTGGCGATGGTATTCCTAAACCATTTCCAATTATCCGTGAGATACAATGTCGGCACTGAATTGTTGGAAAACTTTGAGCAGACTAAGGCTGACCATATCTCTGATCACATCCGAGAATGGAGGCATCGGAAGAGCTTGATTAAGGTACAAGTCCCACCGACTTTCTTGTTGGAGTGGTTCCTGAAGTCTTTGGTACCAGTTGTATCCAAGGATGTTGCAACTTCAGGACTGTTTTCAGAGGAGGAGGCAATAATGAGAGTGCAACAGCTTGAACTGATTTACTCTTAGTCTAAATTAATTTATGAGATCTTTCCAGATGTGCCACGGTCCATCCTCGACAAGGTCAAACAAAAGTCTGGACCACATGTCGATGGTATAGTGGGCTCAGCACAAGGAAAGTCCATCGATCTTTTGTCAAATCAATTGCAACAATAGACGATGGCCAGCCGGACCTCCAGTTCAGTTGTTCCCCCTACCCAAACATTGGATGTACACAGTGTGAAATCGACAAACTCAAAGGCCAACCAGCAGCCTGTAGAAAAGAAAAAAAAATTAAACAAGAACGGTAAAGGGTACAAAAAGGCTGATAACAATGTTGGCGGGGGGGAAACAAAGAAGAGAAAGTCAAAGTATCCATGTAACCTTTGCACGGAGGACCACCTGACTCACCTGTTCCCTTGACTTGGGAAGGCCTAGAATCTATTGGTGCAGTAACAACCTATTGTGCTGATGAACCCGTTCCACATGGGAAAAACATGGCTCAAGCCTCAGCATCTTCAAGCGCGGAAGGGGGAAATCAGGGAACCCCCGCATCTACTGGTAGTATCTCGATCGTGAATGTTTACATGTTGAAAGGTGGCTCTCATATAGCGACTAGGTCCCAAGATTATGGAATATCGGAATCTTCCGAAAAGGGTAAAGAAGGCACAAACGCACATGTTCCTCTTCAAATTGAGAATATGATGGGCGAAACAATGACACGCATCCCCAAAGGTGTGTTCAAGAAAGATTCTCATAATCTGAACGCGAGGGCTTCCCAAAACTACTTTGTTGTGGAAGATTTGGCACAAACCCCTTACATGATGTCCTCTTTGGAGGTCCTCCAGAGCTGCCCTTCGTAGAGAAAGGCTTTGTTATCTGCCCTAGGATCTGTAGAGAATTGTAACCTGGGAGTGATCATTCTCGATACAATCGACTCGAAACCTTGTCTTCCTTACCACATTGTGTTTCAGATAGTAGTTTCTTACACCACGAAATATTTTACTCGGAATATCATCCGTACGGTGGTTGACGAGGGTGCCTCGACTTGCATGATGTCGTTGGCATGTTGGAAGGCCATCGACCAACCCGTTTTGTCTTCATTGCCTACACTTCTTATGGAATTCGACGATCATTCATTCTAACCACATGGAATCATTCCTTCTTTCCCCGTGCAGTTAGGAGGGAAGACCATGTGCATCAAGTTTGAAGTGGTCAATGGGCCTCTTGACTACAACCTTTTGATAGTAAGGAGTTGGACCTATTCAATGCATGCAATTGTTGCCCCCATTTTTTGGATCTTGTTGTTTCCACATGAGGGTCAAATCATGACCATTGACCAGTTGTCCTTCTCCTGTCCTGACCCTTCATCGGGGGAATCCATGGTCCCGATGATTGATAACCCTCATCCTGACACCATCAACGTAGGGGTTGGTTTATGTCCATCATTGATGGGTACTTTTGATTACCCACCACCTTCTGGCGATGTCAAGCTTATATCGGTTTCCCAACCTAAGGATGAAATCTTCTCAGTGTCGTCATTTCGAACGACTTAATTTCATGATCTGTGGACTCTTCCTTCCCCATCGGCTCCGATGGAAGGGACAGGGTATCCTGGCATGGCCATGCCCTTGTCCATAGCTGAATTTGCATACAACATTGTCCACCAATCTTCGGTCGACCTCAATCTAACTCCTGCACAGGAGTTAGATCCAGCTCTCGAGCCTTTTTAGGCTCAAGGTTCTCTTGCCAGTACATATTATTTAGACTTGGTCTTGCCCTCAGAGGAGGAAATTCTTGAGACGTTGACTGGTCCAGACAGACCCCGGGATGATCTTCATCACAAATCTTACTTCCTCCCAAAGTTAAGGAGAATAGAGGCGGGCGAATTTGTCTCGAATGTGAATGGAGATAGGTCTTGTCCTATTAATCCTCTGGATACGCATGCAGTTTATGTTGAGGATAATATGGAGACTATCACTGAAAAGATCCCTATAGATATCTTTAGAACCCCTGGCAGCATGGAGAATGTTTTCTTCGGAGTAGACTTCTCCCCTGAGGAGATTTGAATTTACACGGAGTTATTTAAAGAATTATGCGACATTTTTTCCTAGTCTTACGAGGAAATGTCGGGCATAGATCTAAGAATCGTCAAACATGAAATAACGACTTACCCTGACGCCAAGCCAGTCCGACAGAATATTCATCCGATGAATCCTTGGAAAGCGGCATCGATTAAGGATGAAATAGAGAAACTTCTTAAAGTTGGTTTTATCTAGCCCGTGCAGTTGACGAAATGGGTGCCAAATCTCGTTTCTGTTAACAAAAAATAAGGTATGATACATGTGTGCATGGAATTCCATGACTTGAAAAAAGCCTGTCTGAAATATAATTTTTCCACCCCATTTATCGATCACATTATCTATGAATGCGTAGGCTGTGAGGTCTTTTCATTAATGGATGGTTTTTCGGGATATAACCAAATTCAGATCAAACCTGAAGACTAGCATAAAACATATTTTATTTGTCCTTGGGGAACATTCACTTATCATAAGATGCCTTTTGGCATGAAGAATGTTGGAGCCACTTTTCAACGGGAAATGTCTTTTTCTTTCCACGATCTTAGACATATAGTCGAGGCTTATCTTGATGACCTAGCATCACCCTCTCGCAAGAGATATGATCATCCCACACACCTCTGAATAATCTTCGAACGATGTCACTACTATCAGATTCGCTTGAATCCTAACAAGTGTAGTTTCTGCGTAACGTCGAGTCATCTCTTAGGTTTCATTGTTTCGACAATAGGGATCATGGTCGATCCTCTTAAGGTTGAGGCTATATTTCAGTTTCCTCCCTGTGCACAATACCCCAGCTTCATATCTTACAGAGGAAAGAGAACTTTCTGCGGGGTTTTGTCGCAAACTACACCGATATCACTAAAGGGTTCATGTGCCTATTAAAAAAGGGAGTCCCTTTTTTTGGGGATGAAGCTTCTCAATGCTCTTTTGAAGTGTTGAAACCCGCCCTTAGGTTTTCCCCTCTGCTTCGGCCTCCTGATTATAATAGAGATTTATTTTTGTACTTTGTCGATGTAGGGTCGACCATCGACATGGTCTTGGTTCAGGAGGACGATCTACTTGAGGAGCATGTTATTTATCACCTGAGCTGAGGCCTGGTTGGGTCAGAACTCAACTATTCCCATGTTGAGAATTTTTCTTTGGTAGCAGTGCATGCTGTCCAACGGTTCCATCATTACATTATGCTTCGTAATACCACCGTCATTGTTGTTGTGAACCCCTTTGAAAATGTGTTGACACAGCGGGTCATTGGCAGAAATATTAGTAGATATATTGTAATCCTCCGGGAATTTGACTTGGATTTTGTTTCCACAAAATCCAAAAACTTGTTGGTATTTGTGGAACTTATTTCGAACTTCCGGTTGAATCTAGTGATGACACTCCCGGAGAATCACCTATCAAAGGAGATATTTTTCTAATCACATCTTCGGACCCCTAGTATGGATATATAATAGTCTATCTCCATACTTTGAAGTGCCCTACTTCTACTTCCCACGACGAGCGTCAACGAATTCTCCATCAGGCATGAAACTATCCCATACTCGATGACACTTTGTGTTGTCAAGGTGTAGATTTAATTCTTTGTCGGTGCCTTATACATGAGGAAGCAGAGCTCATTATGAACGATTGCCAAATTGGAGCATGTGGTGGTCATTTTTCTGGGTTGGAAACAACCCAAAATATTCTACGTGTCGATTACTTCTAGCCTACGTTAATCAAAGATTGTGTTGAGTTGGTCAAGAAGTGTTAACCATGTCAGATATTCTATTGGAAGATGAGGGCACATCCTACTCCCATGTTTCCCTTCATCACTTTTGGTCCCTTCACTAAATGGGGGATTTATTTTGCTACATGCCACCTGGCTTTAGCGAGGGGGCATCGTAGTGGAAGAATACTTCACAAAGTGGGTCGAGGCTATGCCAACGTTTAACAATGATGGAGAAACAACATCTCTCTTCATTTTTAACTAGATAGTAGCAAGGTTCAAGGATATTTTCACTGACCATGGCACTCACTTCCAAAATAAAATGATGTTTGAGTTAACATCAAATCTTGGGTTGAGGAAAGAACATTCATCACCCTACTACCCATAAGCGGATGGTGAAGTGGAAGCTGTGAATAACTCTCTCAACACTATTATTCAGCGAACGATAAATTCTTCCAAGTCAAATTGGCATTTGATTTTGTAATCAACATTATGGGCCTATCGAATGTCTATAAATACTTCCACCGGTTTCTCACCTTTTCAACTCATATACGAGATGGAAGAAATCTTTCCTATTGAGTGTCAAATCTCGTATTTAAATTTGGAAGTGGAGTTACTTCTAGACACTTCACCGCTTGAGGAATGCCTATTATATATCGAGTAGCTCTATGAGCAATGTTGTGATGTAGCCTCATCCAATGAGGCTCATAAGAAACGAGTCAAGTGTCAATATGATCGATCCCTTCGTCCTCAGATTTTCTCCGAAGGCGATCTTTTCTTGGTCTACGATCAAGACAAGGATCCCCTTGGGGCAGGAAAGTTCAAACCCATGTCGTTCAGACCTTTCATCGTGAAAGAGGTCTTAAAGAAGAGTGCTTACCATCTGGTTGACTTTGAGGGAAATTCCTTGGAGGATCCTAGAAATGGGCTCTACCTCAAGAACTATTACTATTAGGTTGGCTGCCTGGGTGACTTCTTGTACATATGTATATTTCTTATGCAGTTCTTGTATTTTTTTTATGGACGTGTCATTATTTATGTCATCTTTTTTCACTGTGGCAGATGTCAAGTGAATTAAAGGTGTTCTTTGGGTTTGTGGATGGTGCTATCTAACACACTTGGAGGCTTTCTTCCGCAGTTTGGGTGATTTTCACACCTGAAGGCCAGTTGCTATCTTTAGGAGGTATCTATCTAGGTGACGCCACAAACAATGTCGTCAAGTACAATGCAGTGATAGATTTTCTTCATGATGCTTTGTCGCATGACATTTCTCACCTCCGGGTCTACTTAGACACTCAACTGGTTGTGTCCCAGTTAAATGGAGTTTACCGCATTTATGATCCTACTTTGCACCGATGTTTCCTTAGGGTATGTCTCTTAGAACGTTACTTTGATTACATTACGTATATCCGTGTTCCTAGGAGATTAAATCAAATAACAAATACTCTAGCTAATCAAGTATTAGATTGGCATGTTGCACACACATAAAAAGAAGAACACACTACACATGTGCATACATTTGTAAAAAATGTGATCCATAAGATGAATAAAGATCTAAATATATATATGTCAAAAAATGTCATGAGTACATAGGTGGGCGTGAATGCCTCAAAAATAAGGTTCAATATACATCACGAGGATTATTCCCTCAATAATATAAAAAAGGTTCCCTTGGCACATAATAGTCTAGCCTATCTAAGCTCAGGGCCTATTGTCCCTACCGTAGTGAACAACGGCGTTGGCCAAACGCCGAAAAAGCTGGACCCAAGTCCATGGCACCCCCACTACATGAGGTTGCATGGAAGGTGGAATAACCTCGATCTCATCCATAGGAACTGTATGAGTGAGCATGGTGAGGTTCTTCTCCACCCACCTCAAAACTTTCTCAACCTCTTTGGCTAGAGATCCCCCTGTGGTTGTTGGTCCACCGGTTGTTGTTGGTCCTGCCTCTGGTCGAGGATGTCATCGAGTCTTCGTGAAGTTCATCGGGCACACTGGTCCCACATCTGTACACAACAAATACAAAATTTAGTACTTTGATGCATATAAAAATGATATATATAAAACAAATTAAAAAATAAATAACTTTAAAAACATGTACCTTTCTCTCCTCGCTCCTCTCTGGGAGGTACGTGCATGTTCGGATCTCTGGAGAAGTTGATTTTAACGTAGGGGTAGTCCTATATCATTGGAATCTGTCATGCCTACCAGTCAAAGAATTTGTCGTCAAAGGCCTCTATGGTCCTCCCTCCCCCCTTTCGTGACAACAGTGCTTCCCATCTGCATACTATTGGGAAGGAGGCAACATGCCCTCGTACAGTCTCTCTAGGACTTAGAATGGGTACTCTCAAAGAAGAAGAATGAGCAAAGGATTGTGCCAAAACCAAACTTCTTGTTGTTGTGCTCTCGACACTCTGTCAACTACCTCTTCATGCATGTGAGCATGGTCTTACTCTAGTCATAGATATGAGCCTCTTGGAACTGAATCGCACAATGCATGTGCGCCTGGGAATCCTGTTGAAGGGTTGTAGATCCAGTAATACTCCCAATAAGTAGTATTATCACCCTCAATGTCAAGCTGGTGATATTGTGAATGGGAACTTGAGAACCTACGTGGCGGCCTCACAATACATCTTGATGTAATCCTCAATGTTGAAAGGCTCTGGGGGAAAGGTGTGCATATTGATTGGTTCCGCTCTCCTTGAGAGGCTAGTCAAGAACTATATATCCTCAGTCGTTGGAGTCAATGAATGCCCCTCTATCATAAATGCCTCTTCATCCAAATGTGAGTAGTCAACTAGGGTGTTCAGTAGCCTAGGTTGCGCGCTCATAAATGGACACCAAAATAAATTCCACAACCCACATTATTTCAATGCAGCAATGGCAACAGGGTCCTCATCGACCAGTATATCAATGTCCTTGTGTTCCCTCTCCCTCTAGTGGACATACATCCTATTCCATGATAGATAAAAAGGGTGTTAGCTCTTGCATTCTTAATTTTTTTCAAGCCTTTTGACGGTATACGCAGTTTTTTTTGGCCACGGTCATGTATGTACACTGGCAGACTGTTTTTTGCATGCATACATATGCAGACTATCCTTGGACAGCCCACATACACATAGGGCCTCCCTTTTTGGGAGAGCTTGCCCCCTCAAAAAACAAAAATAAATACATAAAGAAATAATAGGAATGCAGGAGGGATACATTTGTACTTACTTGGTCCAAGCAGAAGTTCGTTTCATCCTCCAAAGCTCCCAGAATCAACTTCTTTAGAAAAGGGGATTTTTTTCTCCTTTTGGTCAATTTCAAAATGCAATGGTGAAATTGAGCTGCCAACTTCTATTTATAGACTTGTTTGGCCCTTTTTGCCACTTTTTTGACCCCCTTTGTCATTTTTTTTGTCTTGGAAATCATTTAATTCCATCCTCGAGTTTCTTATTGGATGTTATGATACACTTTTTCCTTTTGGTTTGGTAACTTTTTGAGAGGTGGGTCACTTTAAAGGTCCTTTGGTAAAATTCGTTTTTCCAACTTTTTGCATATAAGTTAGGATTTCACCTCCACTTTTTGCACCTCTTTGTCTTTTCCACTTTTCCATAGGATCTATCCCACCAAAGTGCGACACAAAACCTTCTTTGTTTCTTTATAGGTGTCATGGTTAGGTGGTAGAGCCTACCTTTACATGGATGCCCTAGATAGATCCTTGTTGCATTTTGGCATTCATGTTGTCTATGATGACTATAGGCTCAGGAGTCCTTGTTAGTCCTGTCATGATTATGAGATTGAGCCTCTTTCATCTAATGCACCATCACTCTTGGCCTCACCCTCGGGACTCCCAAAATAATCAAGATTCGTTGTCTTTCAAGCTCTCTTTGAAATCAGAAAGCAACATCTGACAAGATTGCATTTATGATTTTTTTATCTTATCTGGATTAACTGAGAAAAGTAACCTTCTGGAGTCTTCTTTAAACCCTTTTCTGACTCTCTAAACATGAAAATATTTTCGAGTGATCTTGTTTCCCTTCACGCTCGCCAAACTCAAATTTGAAGGCATGTCTTTCCAGCGGTAGTTTACCCCTTTTTTGGTCCAGATGGTCAATTTTACGAACAAAGGTATGCTCTAGGAACTTCAGTTCGCTAGAAGAGTATTCTCAGGTATAATTTTAACCATTTTTCGGGCCTGAGGAACTAAATTTACGAAAAAGGAACATTCTCCTTGGTTTTATTTTATCACCTTTTTCGGGCCTTGGAGATTACTTACAAAAAAGGAACCCCCACGAAGTCCATAGTCAAGCTCTTTTTAGACTCCCTAAAATTGAAAAGATCATTGAGTGACCTTGTTCCTTCACACTCATTAAATTGGTACAGAAGAACATTTGTTGGCATGCGTTTACCCCTTTTTATGGCCTGTGAATTATGGAGGAAAAAGGTACACCTCGGGAGATTCGTCTCGTCGGGAGAGTTCTCCTCAGTAACTTTTATACTTTTTTGGGCTAAGGAGACTAAATCCAGAAAAAGCAGTGATTCCATAGTTAAGCTCTTTTCAGACTCCTTAAAATTGAAAATATTGTCGAGTGATCTTGTCTTTGTCACACTCTTTAAAATGGTTTTTAATATACGTCTTTTCAGTGCTATTTTACCCCCTTTTCGAACCGACTAGAGTATCTCTGAAAAAGGTACTCCTTGGAGTCTTCTTCAGACACTCTAAATGTGAAAAAAATATCGAGCTTACCTTCTCCGGGCTCATTAAAAACACATTGATGGGGGTTTCATTGTGTCTTGCTAATCACATTTGCATCTCTGCATATTTGGCCTAATGTTGGCTCCATGTTTCTCTCAACTGAACCTTTGAAGCATACCTTATATGCAATCCTTGTAGCACTTTTCCTCTACGACATGACACCTTGACCTATGGAGAATTTTTCCCTGAGTGTCCTTTTCCTGCACATGTCTCCTTGCTCTGAGCATTAGTGTGTTCCTTGCGCTTGGAACTAGTATGCTTTCTTATGACACTCGTTCTTCCTTTGTAATGTAGCATTCTTTTATTCTTTTTCAAGATCTTTAAAAAATTGAAAAAGACAAAAAAATCAAAAAGAGGGGACAGGAAATATGTATTATTTTTTGGCAGCACAATGAGTTGCCCTTGGACAAAGCACATCCTTTCATTTTTTCATCAAGCATTGGGATCTAGTATGACCTTAGAGAGTTATTCTCGCTACATAGAGCTATGTCCTCCTCCGTTTGGTTACTCTTAAAAACACATGGAGAGTTTGTGTTGCCTCCTGCATCGTGAACTTATGTCAATGTCATGTTGCCTGAGTCTGATCATCTTTCGTGATTTTTTATAAGGGAAGTTTCACCCAACCTAAGTCAGAATTTATGAAGTTTGTCTTTTGACCTCATAAGTCAAACATACCGAAATTCCAATCAAGTCTTCATTCAAAATCAACGAAGTTCTCTGCATGATCATCGAGATCCTCTTGTATTTTCCCGTCGATCCATCGAAGACCTCTGGGTAGTGAATTCATACACTCACATTGTACTCCTACCCGAGTTTTGAAAATCTTGAAGTTGTTGCTCGAGCTATGAAGACCTCATCTCCATCCATCGGGAATTATTGGCTTCTTGAAGATGGATACTATACTTGTATATCTTTGATTTTGAGATGTAGATCCACTGTGTATTGCTCGTGGCTACACTTTATATAGTTATATGACATGGATATGTAGTGTATTTGATTGGAAACCATGATTTATTTCATCCCGAGCATGGGTATGCCCACCTCAGAGAGACAATTGTTATTTTGCAGATGGCACCTCTCGAACTTTGGTCTCAAGTTCACTCGTTTCGTACATTGGTGAATATTTGGTAATGTATTTCGGCCATCAGATGCTCTTCTGACCTCACACATTAGGGGAAATCTGTTATAACCCTAAATTTATCTACATATGCATACCTGGCCTTTGGCCCTCTTACTTGCATGTTTTCCAAAGCACCGCTAAGTTGCTCTTCTTAAAAACTAATTTTTTGAAGATGTACTTGCCCTGCACCACTACTTCCCGCATACATACGCTTGTTGCACCACTACAACTCATGTACATAAGCATGCTACACCATTACAGCCTGCATATACTTGCAAAAGTTGCAAAAAATAAAAAGTTGCAAGGAATTCATTGAGATTACAGGATATTGGGTAGTTTCCCAACTAATCCACCACCTATAGCCCATAACCCAACCGAATAACCATCCTTTTGGCATATAAAAGGATGTGTTTGGGTCTCATTTTACATATAGACATAAGAACAGTGAAACTCTGACCGTTTCACATCCCCTTGTTGCCCAAGTTATTGCATCCCTTTTGTGAGAATTTCCTCGGCATTTCCCCATTATCCCTTCTTCCTCCATGAGAACCCATTCACTTCCCAAGAAAAGATCAGAAGTTTGAGAGGAGAATCCATACAAAGGTGCACTTGGACCTTGGTGAAGAGGAGCCCGTACCAAGTTCATCGAGTAGTAGTCGGCTTTTATTGTAAAGTTATAATCATTGTGTTATTAATAAAAGAATTACTTTTCCTATCCCAAATCATGGTGTACTAAATTATTTTATTGGTTTATGTTTTGACATTCTAACATCTAACCCTAATTTGTATATGAAATAACATACTTGCATTTTTTTGTTTGTCTATCTTTGAATGCAGGTCAGCCCTGGGAGGAGGCGTCCAGTCAACAAAAATTTCAAGTTTGAGGGGATCATCACCGGATGCATATTAGAGGTATAGTTACCCAATATCCCTCATCTTTTCTTTTCTTGTATGAGTTTTGGTATGTTTGGGGTAGTTTAGAGAAGTAGGTTACTTTTAGACGGTTAATTGATCTTCCTACATTCTGAACCCTGGTGTAGATAAAGGGGGGTTTTACCCTCTAGCAGTTTTCATTAGGAGGTAAAGAAAGAAAAGGGAAGAGCTTGGCATGATAGACACATTAAGAAGAAGAAATTCAAGGAAGGAGATCTGGTTCTCCTCTATGACAGTAAATAATTGCAGCACCCAGGGAAGTTCAAGATGCATTGGCTAAGGCCATATGAGATAAAGTCTATCGTGGATGGAAGTGTTGTGCAACTGCAGGACTTAATAAGAAAGGATATTCAAGGATTGGTGAATGGTAGTTGACTGAAACTATAAAGGGGCAATTGAACTACTAACCCTTAGTAGTTGAAGTGCATAGAAGTAGAGTTGTTACATAGTGTATATAGTAGGAGTAAAAGAAGAAAAAGAAAAGAAAAAAGTGAGTAAAAGAAGAAAAAGGAAGAAAAATACATAGTAGATGGATAAGTGGTAGACAGATAGTTGGAAGATACAACATGCAGCATAATATAGTAAGTGGTATGACAGAACCTAAAGACACTGCATGATAGAAAAGGGTGAACACGATGCGACGGGACAGAAAACAGTCGGAAAAAGAAAGATGATGAATGGAAAAGTAGGGCACATTTATGAAAGTGTTTATAAATTGGGAAAAGCACGAAAAGGTAAACACTTAGTGTGATTTTGAGCAAAGAGGAGCAAAGGAGAAAACATGGTGTGATTGGGTGAGAATTTGTAAAGAATCCAACCTAGGTTTACAACGATTTTTACCTGATCTAGAACAATGACACCATCGAAGTTTGAAGCACCTAGTCAGTTTGCAAGAAGGACGAGAAGCACCATAGCATAGACGAAATCGATGGAGGATGTGACGGGAGTTTTATATGTGGATGAGATCATGTCTCCAATTAGTGAGTCAATTAGTATGATGTTTGTCGAGGAGAAAACCCCACAGGAATAAGGAATAGAGGTAAACTAGGCGGAAGAAGGTTGAAACACTAACACAGAAGGAAACCCTAACACACCAAAACTAGAAGTGGCACACACACAGGGAGAAAAAAATGAAGAAGATGACAAGAAGACATAATCAGATCAATCTATGGTAGCATAGAACCCTAGGATAGAACAACCTATAAGGTCGAAGATATTACAAATAAATATGACAACAATCTAGCTCAAAACACAGAGGAAGAAATACATAACAAGATCGCAGGTCCATCAAAGAAGAAAACAAAGACAACAGTAATAGTAGCGCACATAGAAGCAAGCTTCATTTTCATTGGCCCATATTCAAAAATCAATAATAGTTGTAAGGACATGCTGGGGTTTGTTCCCAAACTGAAGAATGCAAATCACGACATCGTAGAGGTGGCTAAGTTTCTTGATCTTGCACAAGAAATTTATATGGAGATAAAAGGGATAAGATCATTAGGAGTTCCAATATTAGAACCCAAACTGTGGATTACAGGGTTGTATAATACATGCATAATAAATTTGTTGGAAATCCCACACTTTGGAAGGGGGAAGGATGTCAATACTTGCGTGAAGAAACTATTGGCGGGAGTACATGGAGGATTTTTGTGGATGGAAAAACCTGTCCCAATTGATGTAGACCTAATTGAAAAGTTTACATGACTTCCAATAGATGGGTTGAATCTAGAATAGTACTTAGATGAAAAAACGAAGGAAAAGACAATTGCAGAAGAAGTAAAATACCAATTTGGAACTGACAGGGGAAACAAAGGCATGATTATCAAAAAATAAATGATCTAGACACAATATTCGTGACAAATTTAATGGCTTGCAAGTTACTAAGAAAATTTCACAAGTAAGAGGCACCAGTAGGAGTGGTAGAAGTAGTCGCGCAATGTGAAAAGGAGACCATACTTAGTTGGGAACCATACTTGTTGAACCTTTTTTTGGACTATTGCATAGATGCACCTGATTCTGGGACAAAGTTCCATTATTATTGGTTGCTCATTTTGATAGTCGTAGTGGCATGGGAAAAATCGAAATACTCACCCTTCTGTGACAAGAGAGGAAAGTGTTGTGCAACAAGGTATATAAACAAACCTATGGCACATTGCATATCCTAAGTAGAGGAAATCTAATACCAATATTTTTTTCATGTATCTCAAGGAGATGCAAGAAAATATACCAGACACATGGAGGATCTCACTAGGAGTGGTGAAGGAGAATGAAGAGATAGCAAATTTCAAAACATCTAGACACAACATGTGGATACAAGCAAGGAGACACCCCAAGAAGAAATGGTTGAAGATACAGTATTGTATCACAGTAGAAGAAGTACAATGGGTGATAGGGGAATGGTCGGATCAATGGAAGGTACTAGTGGTTGACAAGAAAGGAACAAAGGGTAAGGAACAAGTAGGAACTAGAAAATCAAGTAGTCTCGTAGCGAATACCAGGAAATCATCAGAGCGCACTCACGAATAAAAAGTAGGGTGACAGTAAATAATTAGAGGAAGAAGGAAATGGTACCTAGCGCCTCATTACTAGAAATTGAGTGCGCAGAAGAAATAAACAAGGAAAGTGGAGACCTACTAGAGGAGAATAACCCCACGCAGACAAAGAAAACACCAAAGAGAGGATCAATGACGAATATAGGGGGACAATGCAAGAAGATGAGGGAACACAAGGAGACCCCTAATATTACAATAATTGAGAATGATGTAGAATAGGTGGCAGACAAAGTGCAGGATCGAGGAGAATAAGCATTATAAATGGCGAAGTCACAAAGAGATGAATTAATGAAAAATTTGATGGAAGTTAAATAATTTTTGGAAAGCCTACATATCAATGTAGCACAACAAAAAGGCACAGCGTAGCAAGAGAAAACCCATGAAGAAAAGGAGACAGTACAGACAAGAACAATGGGAAGTGAGACTTTCCAAATCAACCAAGGTATGCTACAAATAGACAAGGAAACAACGCAGAAACCTTTACAGGATATAGAGAAGATGGACTTGACGTTGTCCAATATTCCAACCAAGGAATTATACAAGTTGCAGATTAGTGTCATGAATGAATTTCAATCAAGGGCTAGGACATATGTGATGAAATTAGAGACAACCAAGGAGGTAAAGGAGATACTAAAGAAAGGCCTCAACCAACTGCAACTTGAGAGGGACGAAGAAAAATAGTGCATGGAGAAATTAGAACAAAGGTTTGTGGAAGTCTTTAATACCATCCCAGACAACATACAAGCAGAGGAGTTAAGAATAGAAGAGGATATCCAAAAGATAGTGCAAGCTATGGAAAACTACAGACAGGAAATCACAGACCTGACTGAGAAGGTGATCCCTAGCACTCCACCAGATATCAAAGAACAGAGGGAACAACTAGTTGTAGAATACACAGAAAAAATTGAAGGGGAGATTAACAGAATGACAGAACTGTACAACAGTACAACACAGATGTGGACATAATTGAAATAATATGGACATAAACAGTGCAGTATGTGATTTGAATAACAGAAGAAAAAAAATATGGCTATATTAGACAAGATGAAGAGTGTGTAGGAGATGAAGAATCTACAGGAAGATTTGAAGTCAATCCAGATGGAAAAACAATTAAGGCAGGCTCAGTTGTAGCCATTGCAGGAAGGGTAAAAAAAGATGATTAAAAAGTTGGAAGAAAAAAAGGGAAGGATGTTAGGATATTTAGACACTTAGGAGTTAGTTAAGATCTACTTGATATAATATGTCGTTAGGTAAAAGTGTGTTTCTTTAGTATGCATTAGTATGCATTGTAGTTAGGAAATCCGACGGTCACGATATGTTACCAACATAGAGTGATCTGACGGTTCATACTCTCCTCGATCTTAACGGCCATTGATCCATGGATTAACACCCAATTGGTCCATGATCTCTATTTAAAGAGCATGGAGGGTCATTTGCCGATGATCGATTGTGAGAAACTCTCTTGTAAAATCTCTTTGTAATCTTTTTCATTGCATTAATAAACTGCTCCAAGTGGCCGCGTTGGCTGGGGCCGTGGATGTTTCCCCGTAGGGGTTTTACCATGTGAAAACATCATTGTGTTGATCTTTTATATGGTTATCTGAGTGGTTACTGAAGGTGTTCATCCTATGTTGGAATACTTGTGTTGTCGAGCATGGTATCAGAGCATGTTTGAAGACTCACTCCTGTTGTAAATCGAGATCGTGAAGCCGAGTTGCCTCATCTCCATTTTCTGGAATTTGCATACATTTTTGGGCTAAGAGGACTGTTCCATTGCATCTAGAGCACTCATTTCATTCAGGAACACTTTTTTTTTCACTCGAAAAGGTTTCTGTTTGCCCAAGATACGGCCATTACAGTCAGATCCGGAGGTATAAAGTCTGAATACGCAATTTTTTTTTAAATTTTTGCAAAGTTTTGATTTTATTTCGGTTTGTATTTTTTTATTTCTGGGCTGCTACTCTTTTAGATCTATGTATTCTCTTTGCCCCGCACCTTGTGCAATCTCGGAAAATCAGAAACAGATAGGAAAAGGTGCATCTTCCGGGTAAGCTAACCGAGATCTAACCCTTGTTGTCATCGAGAAGTGAAATTTTTTTCTTATGTGAAAAAAGTTTTTTTGGAGCATGCTCTCCAAGGCCAACAACAACAACAACAACAACAACAACAACACCCCCAATCCTCCTTCTAAACATTACAATATGTTTTGCTAGACCATTTGGTTAAAACTTGCCTTATTAAGTAAGAGGTCTTGAGTTCATGCTAAAAATTGTAAAGTGCATTTCACTTCAAGTATAAAAGTGAATCACTCTAAGTAGCTTTATATTTTATTTTAGAGTTATTTATTTTGCATGCAAATTTTCTATTATAAGGTAACCTCATTGTAAAAGTGACCCCCACTTCTCTTTATAAAAGTGGGTCACTTCATAAAGTAGCTTACACTATCACGTGGTTATTTGGTTACCGTTTATGCCTTTTTTTTAAAGGGCATAACTCACACATCGGAAGTCCATTTTCAGTGTCGTTTTTTTTAAAACCGTATAACTTTTCGATATATTTCCATCCATATCATTAGTTTCAGTTTTTAAATCTGCATTATCTACATATTTAATATGGCTTCTACAAGTACTGTCGTGCTTACCAGCAACAACTACTTCCAATGGAAATCCCATATGGAAGATTTATTAAGAAGTAAAGGCATGTACCGGATTACCATGGGAAAGGAAATAGCCCCCACTGATGATGATAAGAAAGCCAAATGGGATAATAGGAATGATGAAGCACATGGACTAATTGGAATGTCCATCTCTCCTGATCTAAGGTACCACCTTCAAGGAATTGATGACCCCGAAGAAGCTTGGGACAAGATTGAATCTGTGTTTGGTAAACTCAATATTATTCGAGCACAAC